>JAQQZY010000005.1:40399384-40441010 GCA_030068375.1 Ostorhinchus rueppellii
CCAAAAAGTTAGGCACGGGAACCTTCTCAAAACTGCCCAAATGCGTGGGGAGACAAAAGGAAATAATAACAATAAAAAAACAGCATGAAAACAATAGGGCTTCGCACCTTCGGTGCTCGGGCCCTAATAATAAAAAAAAACAGCACTAAAACAATAGGGCTTCGCACCTTCGGTGCTCGGGCCCTAAAAAAATACGACCGATGTTCTTGTATCTCAGCGTCATACTCTTTCAAGAATCATTAATAAGTTGAATGAGGTTATCAGGTTCTGTCTATTTGTTAGAGACCTGTGGTCTGGATACAGGAGATCAACCTTCCAATAGAAGTGGATAGTACTTTACTGCAGGAGAACTCAACTCAAATCTCAAATCAAAGTCCATATATGACTTGCTATCAGTGCTCATATGTGCTATGCTGATATCTATAACCATTTCCATTTTATAAACCATCAAAATATGGTCCCTTATAAGTATAGGCTCTTCCTGTTTTATTTTGTAGTTTCCCTCCTGTGCGTTGTCCTCTGTCTTTACTTCCTTCCCTCGTCTTTTCCTAGCCCCTGCAATCACTCCCCGCTGTGTCTTGTTACCCAGCTGTGGGTAATTGTCTTTCCCTCCCTTCTGTGTATTTAAGCTCTGTGTTTAGTTCTGTCCAGTGCGAGTTCGTCATATCTCCTGTGTGTACAACTAGCATTTATTCTTGTGAGTATCTTCTGTGTTTGACCTGTTTATTCCTAAGACCCGATTGCCTAATACCCTTGAGACCCTTGCGTGTATTTTTGTCCTCTGAGCCATCCTAGTCCCATGTCTGGTTCTGACGCCCAGTGGAAGGATCTGGTTCTTGGACCCTGCTTCGTTGCACGGTATTTGCCTCTGCCTCATCCCTACCTGTACCTTTGCCTGCCAATCAGCCGTTTTGTGTTCCTGACTTTTTGCCTGTCCCCTGAGCTAGAGCCAGCTTGTCCTTTGGATTTGGTGACCGATCGTTTGATTCCCCAGCTTATGAACCCCTGCTCGAACCTTGACCACGCAACTGGATTTTCCCCACAAGACGAAGATCAGATTCATATTATCATTGATTGTATTAATAAATTACATTTAACTTCTAAATCTGATCTCCCGTGTTCATCTCTGCATTTGAGTCCACCATCTGAGCACAATCCTTAAAAAATTCATCAAAAATTCTAAAATCTAAATTTCTTAAAACTTGAAGTATATATTCTATCCTTTATTTAAAGGTTCAATATGTAAGGTTCGTGCATGCTCATGTCCTTTCATGAAGTTTGTGTTGGAAACTGCATCTTGATGACTCATTGGACAACATTATTTCATTGTATTTCTAAGCTAACATTAGCTATAGACAAGCAGAAGAAAGACACTGAAGAACTTAACCCTCTAAGGCCAAATGTATCATATTTGATACATGAGTTTTGAAGTCCTCTACATGAGCAGTGTGATATTTTTTTTTCTTAAAAAGCCTGGTGTATACAGTAAGATACATGCAATACACGGATAATCGACTAGGGGGAAGGAATTCATTCACCAGAGGCCTTTCCAGTGACACTACAAGATTGACATTAATGAGGAAGGAGGCAGAGCATTGCCAGTTTTGAAAAGGAATTACCAATTTATTATAGAAATATTTGTGTTATATCTGTTTTTGTCAAAAATAATATTTAAGCATTGAGACGCAATGTATCAAATATCATACAAACTTGAAATTCATACATTAGAAATTGATATTTGAAAAAAAAACTTAGTGGATCAGGCTTTACAGGGTTTAGTGCAAATGTGAGGATTTAACAGATAAAATGACTTGAATCCTCTTCATAGTAATCACTGTGAAGGGTGTTATCATGAATGGAGGGAAATGGAAATAGTCAACTCATGTCAAAAAATAACATAAAGAACTCTCCAACACAAACTTCATGTAAGCAGGAATTTCACTTATTGAACCTTTTAAGAAAAAATACCAGTACAGCAAAGTAAAATGACTCATTACGAGTAAAAGGTTTTATGAAAAGTACAAAAGTTTAACAGAAAATGCTGTTAAAGTACATTAATACTGTTAAAAGTGAAGCAGCAGTGTCATTACACCAAGTTACTGTTGTATCTCCTGTGGGTGGAGCTGGTGTCAACCACTTTATAACCACTTTTATGAACAGGACAACAGATAAGTTTGAGGTCCCATAACAGACTAATGAGACAGCAAAGACAAAAAATGATGATATACTTACCTGTTCTCTGTATTTGGGTCTTTCTCTAATTATTGACTATTAATTAGATAGTGAATGAACATTTGTGGAAACTAAACCATACACAAAATCATACAATTAAAGGGAAAATGACTATTTGATAGATGTGTTAAATAATCAGTTGTCAGAAGAAGAAAAATTGATATTGTTTAATATACAACAATATGCTGTTAAAAAAAAACAAACAAATAAATAAAAGTGCTATATTATCTCATGTGTAAAATCATCTTAAAAGTAAGTATATTTAAGTTTATTACTGTCATATAACATAGTAGAAGAATAAGTTGCTGAAAAGTAAAGTACAAGTGCATCATATTTAGACTTAAGTACTTTGTCTGCTCTCTGTATGAGAAAATATGCTGTACTTAAAACAAGGGTAAGATTTATTTATTCATTAGGTTTCACCTCTCCCACAGGCTGCACACGTTGGGGTCTCTCGGGCTTAAAGAGCAGCTAAGACCAATCAGGAAGCTTAAAAGCAGCAGGACAGCAGAGCTCTGCAGAGTCAGCATGGTCCTGAGGAGGAAAAATAAAAACCAGACATTTATAGTGGCATACAAAAGCCTAATGACTGAGACTTAGACTCAGGCTTACTTTATGGTCATTTAATAAAGTACATAATAAAGTACATCAGTACATATATTAAATGAAATGTTGTTGCATGGCTCAGTCAGTGTCACACATTTTAAAATGCAAGAATAAATAAATAGATAAAAGAACACATCACAGAATAAAAACAGCTAAAAACATTAAAATGTTCTAGAAAAGCACTCAGAGTGCAGACCTTTGCCCCTTTGTGGCCGGCTGAAGTTGCTGCAGCGAACGAACAAACGAACAAACACACACACACACACACACACACACACACACACACACACACACACACACACACACACACACACACACACACAAACTCGGGCGATCACAATACCTCCTGGGCTGAGGTAATGAGGTTTCATGCTATATCATCACTTAGAAGTCTAATCCCTTTTTGTCTTTCTCAGAAAATGGACACCACGGGGGTTAAAGTGCTGGAGACAGCCGAAGACATCCAGGAGCGCCGGCAGCAGGTGCTGGACCGCTACCGGCGTTTCAAGGAGCTGTCCATCATGCGTAGGCAGAAGCTGGAGGACTCTTACCGCTTTCAGTTCTTCCGCCGAGACGCTGACGAGTTGGAGAAGTGGATCCAGGAGAAGCTGCAGATCGCTTCTGATGAGAACTACAAGGACCCCTCCAACCTGCAGGTTTGACAGCTGGTTCACTATGAGGAAGAGAGGATATGCATTAAGGCTTCTAAATATATGTATCTCAAAAATGTCTATTTAACATTTATTCCAATGTGCCACACAGGGTAAGCTGCAAAAACATCAGGCCTTTGAAGCTGAAGTTCAGGCCAACGCTGGGGCCATAGTCAAACTGGACGACACTGGAAACCTTATGATCAATGAGGGCCACTTCTCTTCGGAGACCATCCGAGTAAGACACACATTCATGAAAATCAGGTCACTGAAATATTTAGCA
This sequence comes from Ostorhinchus rueppellii, assembly GCA_030068375.1. Classification (NCBI taxonomy): domain Eukaryota; kingdom Metazoa; phylum Chordata; class Actinopteri; order Kurtiformes; family Apogonidae; genus Ostorhinchus; species Ostorhinchus rueppellii. Next base: position 40,403,156 of record JAQQZY010000005.1, read on the forward strand.
GAACACAGTGTGTGTTTCCCTAGATAGATTGAAATGTATAAACACACACACAAAAACCTAACCTGCTCTTGTATCTTAAATATGTTGTCCACCGTTAACCCCTTCCATCTGATTCAGTCCTTCACGCCTTACCGGACACAACAAAGACCCATAGTTACAAGTGTCAATATGGTCGAGTATATCCAAGTAGGTGTTGGGCTGCTACGTGAATCTTGAGTGCTGTGAACGTTTTTCAGATCCTGCTCTGTCAGCTTTTCCCTCTTGACATTTACAACTTGTTGACAGAGATGAGCTTTTTCCATTACATTTCATAGAGGAGACACGTATGGGACTGCAGTGCCGACATATTTGGGTCTAAATACAGTACATCATAGATATTTGTAAATCTTCATGTGCCGTGTTTCCATTTAGTGTCAGGAGTCTGTGGGGACTTTCAGAATATATTGTAAGATAAAACTTTATTATGCTTTCATTCCCAACAATCTGTTACTTTTTTCATGAACCTGTTTTCGTATCTCCTTTGGCCCTGCTTTTTTTTTTTTTCACTTGCATATTTTCTCGATCTCTTCTATGACGTAGACTCGTCTTGAGGAGCTGCATCGCCTTTGGGATCTCCTGCTGCAGAAGACCAAGGAGAAGGGAATGCGGCTCCTGCAGGCCCAGAAACTGGTCCAGTACCTGCGCGAGTGTGAAGATGCCCTTGACTGGATCAGTGATAAGGTCAGCATCACACTGACTGGATTTTGTAGCAAAAACAGCATTTTATGAACATTTTAATGTTTCACTGAAAAATAGAGATTTTTAGACAAATTATTTTTAAATGTATCCATTACATTTAAGTTTTCTCACTTAACTTATCATTCATTGGAGATCTTAATGAGAGCTGAATGCATAAGTTAACGGCTTTGTTTTTTCCTAAAAGTCCAGTACCAATCAGTGTCTCAGCATTTATAGAACTCAGTGTGGATGTTAAGTGAATTGAAGATAAACCCTTCATTCACATATGTAGCCTTGACACGGAAGATTTAAATGAAGATCAAGATCATCATGTTCAAGAGAGGAATTAAATATTACTCGAGGCTAATTGTTCTAGCTGCTGTAGTTAAATTGAATAATATTAGACCTAATGGAAGGTCTGACTAATATTATATAATATTCAGCTATTTTTAACCACATAAATAATCTTTTATTTTTATGTGAATGTAATGACATTCATCTCATCCTGTCATTAATATTGTAAATCCGCTTTGTCCTGTAGGAGACCATGGCCACATCAGAGGAGCTAGGCCAAGATCTGGAGCACGTGGAACTGCTGCAGAAGAAGTTTGAGGAGTTTCAGACAGACCTGGCAGCCCACGAGGAGCGTGTCAATGAGGTGAACCAGCTGGCAGCCAAGCTGATACAGGAGGCCCATCCTGAGGCTGAGCTCATAGTTCGCAAGCAGGATGAGGTTAATACCGCCTGGCAGCGCCTTAAGGGCCTGGCTCAGCAGAGGCAGGGCAAGCTGTTTGGGGCTGCAGAGGTGCAGCGCTTCAACAGGTAAAAACATAAGAGTGACATATGGGAAGTTTCTGTGCAGTGTAGGTCTTGATCTGTTTCTAAATGATCTATTAGACATGATGCTGTGTAATTCATTGGCATTTTTCACACTCCGAATAAAAACCTGTGTTTGATTCCAACAGAGACGTGGATGAGACTATCAGTTGGATCAAGGAGAAGGAACAGCTGATGGCATCTGATGACTTTGGCCGTGACCTTGCCAGCGTGCAAGCTCTCCTGCGTAAACATGAAGGTTTGGAGCGAGACTTGGCTGCTCTGAATGATAAGGTAGGGCATAAGATGCCTAAGATGAAGCCATGCATATACACAAGTCAGACAGTAAAAACTTGCATTCTGATTTCTTATTGACTCCTCTTTACCTTTACACTAAATCAGGTCAACACACTTGGTGGTGATGCCGAACGCCTGCAGCAGACCCATCCTCAAAATGCCACCCAGATCCACCTGAAGAAGGACGAACTCGTTACCAACTGGGAACAGATTCGCACTCTGGCTGCAGAGCGCCACGCCCGCCTCAATGACTCCTACATGTAAGTATTCACTGTTGATCAGTACAAAGACATGTCCTGTGTAGAAGGTAAATATGCAGTTCATGGTGTAGTCAGCAAATGAGTTATGAGATTTTCTGAACTAATATCCACTTACCATTATTATTATTGATTTAAATGCATGCCCCTCACAAGGTTGTTTAAGCATCGTAAAAGAATGGAACATCATATTTAAAGTGAAGCGGTTAAGAAATGAACTGCTATATCTTTAACCTCATCACTCCTGCCCTCATCTGATGTTTTTCAGGCTGCAGCGCTTCACTGCAGACTTCAGAGACCTTACTAGCTGGGTGACAGAGATGAAGGCTCTAATCAATGCTGACGAACTGGCCAATGATGTGGCTGGAGCTGAGGCTCTGCTAGACCGCCACCAAGAGCACAAGGTCGGAACTCTCACACTGAAACAACATGGTTTCTTAAGATCTTAAAATACGACTCGTCAAAGGAGAGGCTGAACATTAAATGAAATGTACTTTTTTTCCTCCAGGGAGAGATCGATGCCCATGAGGACAGCTTCAGGGCCACTGATGAAGCTGGAAAGGCCCTCCTCAACACAGGCCACTACGCCTCTGATGAGGTTAAGGAAAAGGTACGAATGTCAGAACATTCACAGATAAGTTTTTCTTTTCTGTGATTATTGAATGTGCCTCAATCACACTCCACTGCACATTTCATTATTGTTGTATGTGATTTTTTTTTTTTTTTTTTTTGGTAGCTGGGCATTCTTGCAGAGGAGAAGGAGTCTCTGCTTGAGCTGTGGGAGGTTCGCAGGCAGCAGTATGAGCAGTGCATGGACCTGCAGCTCTTCTACAGAGACACTGAGCAGGTTGATAACTGGATGAGCAAACAAGAGGTAACCTGGCACACCACCAAATACGAAGGTTAACCAGTTATTTGTTAGCAAAGATGTTGATGTAATGAGCTATTTGAATTTTTTTATTTCTAGGCTTTCCTCCTGAATGAAGACCTTGGTGACTCTCTAGACAGTGTAGAAGCACTGCTGAAGAAACACGAAGACTTTGAGAAGTCACTTAGTGCCCAGGAAGAGAAGATCACTGTATGTTAATTTAGATTATGAGCCGATGATTCTCATTCTCATTCCATCTTTTGGTCTAAAAAAAAAACAAAAAAACCCCTCAAAGTCAGATGATAAAATCAAGGGCATTTTATCCTTTGTCGTTTCCAGGCCCTGGATGAATTTGCTACGAAACTGATCCAGAACAACCACTACGCCAAAGAAGATGTGGCTACTCGTAGAGATGCTGTGAGTACCTTCTTTCATTTTCTTAAACCCTCTAATTAATCAAATTAATGAATTGTGTTTATTACAAGCTGATAAGTTTGAACTCTTTTCAATAAAAATTCCAAGTTAACATCTTTTTATCTTTCCATATCTATAGCTGCTCAGCCGCCGCAATGCCCTGCATGAGCGTGCTCAGTCTCGTCGTGCTGCCCTGGAGGACTCTTTCCACCTGCAGCAGTTCTTCAGGGACTCAGATGAGCTCAAGAGTTGGATCAATGAGAAGATGAAAACTGCCACTGATGAGGCGTACAAGGTAATGCATATAGACCTGTCCTCCAATCCGTATTGTAATCTATGTGTACACCATGATATGCGTCCCTCAAATGTCTTCTTCTCAGTTTGTACCTGTATTATTCATGATGTTTGTTTGTCCAAATTTTTTGTTCTGTGTTACTGGGAGTACAGATGGAAATTAACAATGTGCTACAATCCGGCATTTTTACATGATTTTAATGTTCATTAATATGCACTGTCCCATTCAAATAAGTAAATACATTACAGAGCACAGGTGTGTTTGCCATTTTACAATTTTTATGCATCACAGAGTTAACATCTGTTGACTCTGCTCTTTTTCCAACAGGACCCCTCCAACCTGCAGGGCAAAGTACAGAAACACCAAGCCTTTGAAGCTGAGCTCTCAGCCAACCAGAGCCGTATTGATGCCCTGCAGAAGTCAGGCCAGGAGCTGCTGGATGGAAAGCATTATGCCTCCACTGAGGTGGCTGGTCGCATGGAGGAGGTCAGCACCCAGTGGAAGAAACTGCTTGAGGCCACAGAACTCAAAGGTACTGGTTTAAGAGAGGATAAGGTATACCAGTGTTTAACTAAATGGTCTACATTAGTTTGTAACAGAAGGCATATTGAGTATCATTAAATCTGAATATTTTGGATGCAAAATGCAGTCGTGTCACAGCATATATATGAGGTGACTTGTGACTGTTTGTGCCATAGGCATCAAGCTTCGTGAGGCCAACCAGCAGCAACAGTTTAACAGGAACGTAGAGGACATTGAGCTGTGGCTGTATGAGGTCGAAGGTCACCTGGCTTCCGATGACTATGGGAAAGACCTGACCAGTGTCCAGAACCTGCAGAAGAAGCATGCCCTCCTGGAGGCTGATGTGGCTGCTCATCAGGTATACGCTGCACACCAGATATTAACTCTTATTCATGGTTTTTGTAAAATATAAACATAAGCAGTATCTATAAATTCAGTGTTAATTTTCTCCTCTTTTTTTAGGACCGCATTGATGGCATTACCATTCAGGCCCGTCAGTTCCAGGAGGCTGGACACTTTGATGCTGACAACATCCGCAAAAAACAGGAGGCATTAGTAGTTCGCTATGAGGCTCTGCGTGAGCCCATGGCTGCTCGCAAACAGAAACTGTCTGACTCACTTCGCCTTCAGCAGCTGTTCAGAGATGTGGAGGATGAGGAGACTTGGATCCGTGAGAAAGAGCCCATCGCTGCCTCGACTAACCGAGGTAGAACATTATGCTAATTTTACACAGAAAGCATGCTCTACAGCATGTGGTTAGATGTTACAAGTAAGCATTGAACTGTAGGGCTTCTGAAAAGTTCTAATACAACTTGTGAAAGATTTCTTTTGGTGTTTTCTGCAGGTAAAGACCTAATTGGTGTCCAGAACCTACTCAAGAAGCATCAGGCCCTGCAGGCTGAGATCACAGGCCATGAGCCTCGCATTAAGGCCGTCACACAAAAAGGAGAGGCCATGGTGGAGGAAGGTAACCTCTTAAATTCTAAAAACTCCACACTTATTTAACAACGTTAAATTTTGTGCCTACAGTGGAACACTGAACATTGAACTGCTGTTTTTTAGGTCACTTTGCTGGTGAGGATGTGAAAGCTAAGCTGGCAGAGCTTCATGGACGCTGGGACACACTTAAGGGCAAGGCGTCGCAGCGCAGACAGGACCTGGAGGACTCCCTGCAGGCCCAGCAGTACTTTGCTGATGCCAACGAGGCAGAGTCCTGGATGAGGGAGAAGGAACCCATCGTTGGGAGCGTAGACTATGGCAAAGATGAAGACTCTGCTGAGGTGCGGCAAGAGAAGACACAGTAGAAATAGCCGGTCATTAGTGTGTCAATCCAGTAAAAAGATTTTCTCTTTTGAACTCTTCTAGAATGTTATTATTTTAAAAATTGTCCTAGATGGAATGTTGTAACATCAGAAATGTCATAAAATTGCTGTGGTGAAGAGTTAATGTTAATACCTTCAACCAGGAAATGTTTGCATTTTATACATTTAAGGCTTTGTAGGAAATTAAAAACAATTTACTAGGATTTGTAAAGGGTGATTTTTGTCAGTGTTAATGGTCATCGTTCATCTATGTCAACACTCTGGAGTTTAACTAAAATCTGCTAATGTAGTAGAAGAGAAACAAATACATTATAAAACATGATTCTTAGTTTGTCCTCTATAGTTAACCACCTTTAATACTTTTGCCCTTAGGTCTCTGTTTGTTCATCATACTTTTATATGTGGATTTGCACATTCTTGTATCTTCTATAAATGCTCACATGTTTGTTTTACAGGCTCTGCTGAAGAAGCATGAGGCCCTGATGTCTGACCTGAGTGCCTATGGCAGCAGCATCCAGTCCCTGAAGGAACAGGCCCAGTCTTGCCGGGTAAAAGCCAGTCCTCCTTTGTACATGCAGATCTAACATGGGTCATGGGTAATGTTTTTGGAGTTTAAAGCATGTTGAAGCTACTTTTCTTTAATTTTTTAATTGTTTGGTAGAAATTTCACTCAATAACACAAACCCTCCATTGAAATTAACAGCAACAAGTGGCACCAACTGATGATGAGACTGGGAAGGAGCTGGTCCTGGCCCTGTATGATTACCAGGAGAAGAGCCCCCGCGAAGTGACCATGAAGAAGGGAGACATCCTCACTCTCCTCAACAGCACCAACAAGGTACAGACAAACCCCTGTTTAGATATTCAGTTATTTATATCGCAGATTAAAGTAATGCATTCAGTATAATATGTATTGCCTCTGGCATCACCATCTGAAAGCCTCCTAAACTAAATCTATAGTTACATGGTCAGTTGTATTTTCCATGAATCTTGAGCATCTCTTATTGTTTTGCTTTAGGACTGGTGGAAGGTGGAGGTGAACGACCGCCAGGGCTTTGTTCCTGCTGCATATGTGAAGAAACTAGACCCCACCCAGTCGTCCTCCAGGGAGAACCTGTTGGATGAACATGGCAGCATTGCTCTACGCCAAGACCAGATTGATAATCAGTAAGAAAACGACAGTGAAACCTCTTTAATTTTGCAACTGAATTTATTTACTAACTCTTCTGTCCTTTTCGATGTCAGTCAACTATTCCTCTGACGTGTTGTCTGTGTTTTCTATTCTCTAACCTCACACCTCTGCGTCCATTAATTAATTTACTGCTTGGTTTCTAACTCTAATGACCTTGCCCCTGCCCTCTTTTTCTGTCTTCTCTGCTATCCACTTGATGTATTTACTAAATCTGTGTCGCTGTGCGTTCACCTTGCCTTGCCGCTGAGCAGGCTTGTCACCAAGGAGGCCTGCAGCGTGTCTGTGCGCATGAAGCAGGTGGAAGAGCTGTGAGTAGGATCCAGCATCACTCTGCGTGTTCTTGTGATCGTGAACCAATAAATAAATATCATCAGCAGTTTTTCCATCCCGCCCCACCCCAAACAAAGCCTTCCGTTCTGTTGTGTGACATTGTGTCTACCTCATCCTCGACTTCTATTCAGCAGAAGGATAGAAGTGCCCAAAGTCCACATTTCACATCCTGTTTTATCCCAGGCTTGCCTATGGATTTTCCCTTTTTTTTGGTGTACTCCTTTCATCATCCATGGTGTGCCATGTCATTTTCAGTAGAGATCGGCAAAATCTAGCCTTTGATTTACTGTTGTATAAAGTAATATCCCTGTTCAGTGTTTGAGATATTTGTCCGGGCATATTCCTTGCATCTGGAAAAAAGTCAGTATGAAATTTGTACACCATGTCATAATAGGTGGCACAGATCCTCTTACTTACCTTCAGCTCCATCGCAGCTTTGACAGAAACAAAATATCTTTTGCAGACATTTTTCACTGGATGTACTTTTTGTCCACCACCCGTTATAGACCTAAGGAGTTGTGTAATTTGTCTAACTGTGTAATCCAACACACCTCTGCTGCACATCCTTGTGTCAGTATCACAGTAGTATGCAATAAAAACATGCCATTTAATGCCTGGAGCTCCTGGATCAAAGTTGTACGGATCATTCAGCATCCATGAATTATATGTAACAGTATTTAACAGACAGGTAGATGTGAAACTAAACACTGCCACAATAGCTTTTTCCTGTTTTGGAGTCGTATTATTTGCCTAGCTGAAAGATTATGTAAAACCAAAAGTTCAACCAAATCTGTGAAAAAGTTGATAGTTGTTTATATTGTGTTTCAGGTGTGTTAATGTCAGTGTATTATCAGTGTAAAATTGACATTCTCAAGTAACATATCCAGTTGTCTGCGTATGATATCAGTACCTATTCAAAATCGGCATTTTATCATCTTTAATCATATTTATTTTTCATTCCCAAATCATTAAGCTCATAATGCCGCTACACTGTCCAGACCAATCACTAGCATACAGTGTTAGTGTTTCACTCTCTGACCAGTGCAATGTATCATCTTATTTAAAGGTATGGCACTCTGCTGGAGCTGGGAGAGAAACGCAAGGACATGTTGGAGAAAAGCTGCAAGAAGTTCATGTTGTTCAGGGAGGCAAATGAGCTCCAGCAGTGGATCAACGAGAAGGAGAGTACCCTCACTAATGAAGAAATGGGCTCTGATCTGGAACAGGTCGAAGTCCTGCAGAAGAAGTTTGACGACTTCCAGAAGGTAATACTGCTTGATGTGTTAAACCCTACTTCCTCCTTATATCTGCTTTCATAAATTATATTATAAATGCTTTATGGTAACCATCTTCTTTGTCCTTCAGGATTTGAAGGCCAATGAGTCTCGTCTGAGGGATATTAACAAAGTGGCATCTGAACTGGAGTCTGAAGGCCTCATGGCAGAGGAGGCCCCCATGGTTCAGGCTCAGGTAAAGTCTACCTGCCTCTTCAACAAATGTTAGTCATTGTCCCTCATTTGTAGCTGTAATTTAACAGAGGTTGTGTTTTCTATTTACAGCAACAAGAGTTGCTTGGTTCTGCTCCTGGCAAGGTTTGAGCCATTCTTCTTTTTCACATATTTACTGTTTTTCATGTCTCCACTTGTTGATTCTTAGTTCTTTTTTTTAACCTTTTAATCACTTATTTTGTTGAATAGGACGAAGCTGATTCAAAGACTGCATCACCATGGAAGGTAAGATTAATTTAAAGCTTCTTAATCCATCTCCAGAAAATGTCTTAACGTTCTGTTGTTTCGAGAATTGTAACATGAAATGCATCAACAGCAAAGATTTGACAGTTTGTCAATCTTCGATCTGATACTTGAACTTGTGCATGACTGTTCAACGTTGGGTTGATGTGATCATATAATACAGGTGTGTCCCATTTGGATTTAACTACAATCATGCCAAATAATCATCTGGATTTGACATTTATGAGACACTGAGAAGATCTTTAATGTGTCTTGAATTTAAGATTATGTCTCAAAATGTCTTAATTGTGTATAAGAGTCATTTGTTTTATCCACCATAATGCAGTGTTTTGGGGGTGGTTCTACTCAGTCTTTGGTTGCAGTGTTACCTATGTCCTGTTTGGTGTAAAGTCTTGGTTGGTCTTGACAAAAGATCAAGATGAACACCAGGAGTTTCTATAACACTCTTGACTGGTGTGGTGTTTTCTGTTTTTGTCCTTTCCCCGTCCTTTCTCCCCGCCATGTTTTTTTCATCTTTGAATAGAATGTACGCTTGGCTGTTCAAACAACGGCTAACTTTAATACTATTAAGGTAAGATTAATTAGCCTGCCCCAACCTCATTTGCAGTTCCAATCTATGTTCCCGTCCTGCATTGTTTTCAGAAAACTAACTCCGTTGTCATGGCTTCCCATGGTCCGATGTCATGTGATCTGTGTGTAGTTATTGCTGTCCCATCCTGTTCCTGAATGACGTTTGTTCTGTCCTGTAATCATCCATTTAGCTGTTTACCGTACTGTAAATGGTTATTGCTCTGTTTCTTTATGTACATCCTGAATTTTGGCTGCTGTTTTCTTTGTCCTCATGCTGTGTTAAGATCTTCCCGTGCATCCAGTTCTGTGCCACGCGCCTTTTGCCATTCAGCTTATTTTGTCTGTCCAACACTGTCTGTGTCCATCAGGCATCAAGCACATAATAATAATATTATCACAGAACATGATTTTGTCAGATGCAAGCTGACATATTTCTAATTTTTGCATTTACACATAATATTTGTGTTCACTTTGATGCTGCTTGATGGTAATATTAATTCAAGCCCACATATTTCACAAGTGATTTACACACAGTTGATTAGTTTACACACTGTAAATAAGTGCAAAATTTTTCGCAACCTGCTGGAAGTATATGTGCAGAGGGTAAATGCCTTATTTTCTTTTTATTTTGCCGTGTAGGAGCTGAACAATCGTTGGAGGTCCCTGCAGCAGCTGGCTGAAGAAAGGAGCAACATGCTGGGGAGCGCTCATGAAGTGCAGAGATTCCACAGGTACGCACCACAGTTCAATAGGAAATGACCCTTATAATACTTCTCTGAAACCATATACTGTACCCTTACATGAAGGAAGCATTTTAAGGTTTACCTCCCCAAGCAGACAGTACCATTGTCTGGTGGTCTGAGAGGAACTGTTGCGTTCATCTCATATGAAATATGGGAGAAACTTTCTTGGCCCCTACCTTGATTTGCTTGTACATATCCAACAAAAATACTCTGGGTTGGAAGAAATATTATACTCAGCTGTGCCCAAATTTCCAACATTTTTGTGTCTGCACCTCCTCAGGGATGCTGATGAAACAAAAGAATGGATTGAAGAGAAGAACCAGGCCCTTAATACTGACAACTATGGGCACGACTTGGCCAGTGTTCAGGCTCTGCAGCGCAAACATGAAGGCTTTGAGAGAGACCTGGCAGCCCTTGGGGATAAGGTCAGATTGTCTTCACATTTTACCATTCATAACACTTACTTCTAAGACTTAAACATATTTGTACCCAAGCCTCTGATTACAAGTGGGACTACTGAGGCTTTTGCTCATTGCTCCTGGTCCTGTGCTCAGGTGAACTCTCTTGGAGAGACAGCAGAACGCCTGATCCAGTCCCATCCAGAGGCAGTGGACGACATCCAGGAGAAGTGCACTGAGCTGAACACCGCCTGGAGCAGCCTGGTTGGACGTGCTGACCAGCGTAAAGACAAGCTTGGCAACTCGCATGACCTGCAGCGCTTCCTCTCAGACTTCAGGTAAGTTACATCTGTTAATTTAGTGAAGAGCTGGATGAGGCTGTGGTGGTGGTGTGTGTAAATAACAGAACTGTCTTTACACAGAGATCTGATGTCTTGGATTAATGGAATTCGAGGACTAGTATCCTCAGAGGAGCTTGCCAAAGACGTTACTGGAGCTGAGGCCCTTCTGGAAAGACACCAGGTATTAATTTCCTCCTTCTGGTTTGTAAAAATTTTTTAAAAATCTTTTGCACATTCAACTCTGCTCACCCAGATGTTCTTTTGTGATGTCCTCAGGAACACCGGACTGAGATCGATGCTCGTGCTGGCACCTTCCAGGCCTTTGAACAATTTGGTCAGCAGCTGCTGGCCCGAGGTCACTATGCCAGTCCTGAGATTCAGCAGAAACTGGAGGCTTTAGACCGTGAACGTGCTGACCTGGAGAATGCCTGGGTTCAGCGCCGTATGATGTTGGACCAGTGCCTTGAGCTCCAGGTAATTCCATTATGTTCAGCTTTGAGATGAACACTGAGAGAATGGTGTTTTTACAGTTGCTGATGGGGATTTTGTTTTTCCACAGCTCTTCAACAGAGACTGTGAGCAGGCTGAAAACTGGATGGCAGCTCGTGAAGCCTTCCTTGCCAGTGATGACAAGGGAGACTCCCTGGACAGTGTGGAGGCTCTTATCAAGAAACATGAAGACTTTGACAAGGCCATTAATGTGCAGGTCAGTGAGAGATTTCAGTATTCTGCAAAAGCTTTCAACATTGATTGTTAGTTGTGATTCATGCATTATTAAATTTTCACTGTGGTACAGGAGGAGAAGATTGCTGCCTTGCAATCTTTTGCTGACCAGCTGATTGGAGCTGACCACTATGCTAAACCTGAGATCTTTAATCGCCGCAATGAAGTCCTGGACAGGTAAAGAGATTCCAGTATGATCCCAAAATATTAAAATACCAACACAAAATATATACCACAACATTAAATGATAAAATTAAGAAAACATCATCACATTAGTGCAAATTGTACCAAAATGCATGTCTACATAAATTCTCTGTCACACAACAGAAACAGATAATGTATCAATATTCTGATAAACATACTCGTATAATTTTCATGTGTATGATATCAAGGAAAAATAGTGGGCCTGAGGTGGAGGAGCACGTCACGTTAATATTTTGTGGTTTTAAAAAAACATTTCAAAAAATCTCCTTTTTAAAGTTGACCTTTTGATGTTTGAAAGGTGGCGCCGGCTGAAGGCCCAGATGATTGATAAACGCTCTAAACTGGGAGAGTCCCAGACCCTCCAGCAGTTCAGCAGGGACGTGGATGAGATTGAAGCCTGGATCAGTGAGAAGCTGCAGACCGCAACAGACGAGTCCTACAAGGATCCAACCAACATCCAGGTACATATTTGTACTTCACGAACACAAACTGTAAAGAGAACAACAGCTATTATAAAAGCAGCGCTAGTGTAATATGCAGTTACTTGGTTTCATTCATTGAACGGAGGCAGTGAATGTTAATTTTAACAGATTGTAATTGTTTCCATTTGAAGTGTTTGAGCCAAATAATAATAGTGAGCCTTGTCTCCTTACCAAAATTAAAAACTGCTAATTTGTTTTGTCTCATATTGACTTTGAATTAACTGTGTCAAATCCCTCCCTGTGTTGTGTCTCAAGTGAGACTGAATTTTTCTCTCACTGTTTTATTTTTTATAGCTGTCCAAGCTGCTGGTAAGTTTGAGTAGTGTGTCAGCTGACTAACAACCGAGCAGGTTATCCTCCATGTGTCCACGTCTTTGCTCTATGTGTAGACATGTCATAGAACAAACATTCCGTCAGTCTTAAGTTTGTCCTTCATCAGCACCGTCGAGTGCCAGCTTGTTTTCACATGGGTTTTAATTTTGTATTAGATTGTCGTAATTCTATTCCTTATTATATTTTAGGTTTGGTCATCGAAGGCAATAGTTGTTGGGTGTGGCTTCCATTTTTCTTATTTTAATTCTTAAGACGGGTCATGTTTAAAGTTGCTACAACTTTTCACTTCCTTTGGTGGCATAGTAGTAAGATATAAATTTTATCCAAAACAAATCAAATTGGGCTATAACTTTCCCTTTCCACTGTTAAATAACAGTTTGTCATCCTGATTAAGTGACACTATCTTTGCTTGCCAAACAAGACTCAGTACAATACAAAAATAGAAATATTAATAATAGAAAAAACTGTGGAGAGCTACAAATTTGAGGCAACTTTGAAGTGACCCTTCTCCCTGTAGGTTTCTTAAAGTCTGTTGTTTTGCAGATGTTTTGCACTACACTGCCATTTTGTGTTATGGATGCTTGTCCTGCCTATTGTCAATGTCCAACTCATTGTTTGTTATGGTAGTTCTATGTTTAAGTTATTTGTATTCCACCTTTTTTCAATGTACAAACACAATTTATTCACTAATTCACCTGGAAATTTAACATTAAGCATTTTGTTCAAACTTGGCAACAGGAATGTTACTTTCATTAATCTTATACTTAGTCAAATTTAGAAAAAAATCTGGATTTGAATACGTATAAGAACAATGCTTTAATTCTTTTAAAAAAAAAAAAAAAGGAAAAAAAAATCTCTGAATTCAATACATATACATTGTTAGTCAGCAGCTCATCCACCTCATTCTCATTATGTGTCCATTTGTCTGTGCTCTCAGAGTAAGCATCAGAAACACCAAGCATTTGAGGCAGAGTTGCACGCCAACGCAGACCGAATCCGTGGCGTCATTGACACTGGTAACGCCCTGATCCAAAGAGGAGCCTGTGCCGGCAGCGAGGATGCAGTTAAGGTATGTTCATCATGTGACAAGATCAGCAATAAAATACTAAATTAAACTCCAAAAATGAAAGTGATAAATGTACACGTCCAAGGTGTAGCTAAATAAAAGATTTTCATGACTTTGTTCCTTGTTGTTGTCTTCAGGCTCGTCTGAATGCACTGGATGAACAGTGGCAGTTCCTTGTCAACAAATCAGCAGAGAAGAGCCAGAAACTGAAGGAGGCCAACAAGCAGCAGAACTTCAACACTGGCATCAAAGACTTCGACTTCTGGCTCTCTGAGGTGATATCCACCCCAAATATAAATCAACACATGCAGCAACTATGAAAACAAATCTGATGCATGTTGTTGTTTGTCTTTGATAGGTGGAAGCTCTTCTTGCCTCTGAAGATTATGGCAAAGATCTGGCCTCTGTCAACAACCTGCTGAAGAAACATCAATTGCTGGAGGCTGATATTTCTGCTCATGAGGTACACAGCTTGTAGTACCTGAAATAATAAAACTTTATTTATGTAATAATTTTACTGTTTACTCATAATCAGACCATCTGAATGTATATTTTTCTCCCTGCAGGATCGTCTGAAGGACCTGAATGGCCAGGCTGACAGCCTGATGGCCAGCAACGCCTTTGACACCTCACAGGTGAAGGACAAGCGTGATGCCGTCAACGGCCGCTTTGCCAAGATCAAGAGCATGGCAGCTGGCCGTCGTGCTAAACTCAACGAGTCCCACCGTTTGCATCAGTTCTTCAGGGACCTGGATGATGAAGAGTCTTGGATCAAGTAAGGAAAATCTCTCAGATCATGTACTTTACAAATGCTGTTGTTTTTTACTCGACGTGGGTTTTTCTTGTACTTTATCTCCTTTACATACTGCTAAAACATTGTCCTGTATTTTACCCCAACTCCACAGAGAAAAGAAGTTGCTTGTGAGTTCGGAAGACTATGGACGTGATTTGACAGGAGTACAGAATCTTAGAAAGAAACACAAAAGGCTGGAGGCCGAGCTGGGAGCTCATGAGCCGGCCATTCAGGTGAGATATCTATCCCCTCGCCCCAGAGTTGGGCTGTAAGAATCCTCTTTCTCTACAGATCCTGCAGCCCCGAAAGTTTACAGCATCCATTAAAGGCCAGTGTGCAATATTAAATGACATCTAATGGTGAAGCTGCAGATCAAAACCAACTGAATCCTCCAATCACCCTCCCCTGTGATAGCTGCAGAAAGCCCCCAGTCGAGCCTGTATTTTATTAAATAAATAAAAGTGAAGAGGAGGTCTCTACAAAGCTACTGTAGAAAAACAGAAGTACAGTGAAGTGGACCCACTTCTGTATATGCAAGTGTATGTGCATGTTATAAGGTCATAAAAACACAATGCTTAATTATGTGTGGTGGTACATTAAAGAAACCTCATTATGAATATTGTATTCCATTTATGCAATAAAATGTTTGATTCCCCCTTGAATTCAGCTGACTGAACCATAACCTAAAAGTAATCTAAAGGCTACCTCAAGTATATTTATTCCCCATTAAGAAATCCCATGTGACTGACTCAAAATATCAATAAATAGAGCCCACGTAGTGTAATTTAAGTTCCTCTGTCACACCTTTCACACTTATGAACACAAACAGAATAACTTTTGATGCAGTCCAATAACATCCATTGTGCTGCCACAATAAGTCACTAGAGCATTAAATAAGTTGGCAATAAATGTATCATTTGTCCTGTGTCTGAGGAACATTTGTGAAAATTTGTCGCATTTGACAAATTACAGAGTCTATTTGAAATTGGAATCAATGTCTTGACAAAAGCATCATGTTACACATCAAATAATGCGAGTTCTCTGTAGTAGCAGAATATCGGAGCAGGTAGCAGGACATCGGGTCCACACCCTCGGGACTCTGAGAAAAACAGACAATGACATTGAAGAGCTGATATAATGTATGTTTGTGTGACATCTCTTTGTTGTCTGTTTGTACTTCCAGTCAGTGCTGGACACTGGGAAGAAGCTGTCCGATGACAATACCATCGGCCAAGAGGAGATCCAGCAGAGGCTGGCCCAGTTTGTCGACCACTGGAAGGAACTCAAAGACTTATCTGGAGCGAGGTGAGCTGAGCAACGCACATCACTTGATTCAGTGTGACGGGCATGTGTTGCATCACAAAACACACAAAAGGCAACTTTGTAAATACATGTTTTGTGTCCCAGGGGCCAGAGACTGGAGGAGTCGCTGGAGTACCAGCAGTTTGTTGCGAACGTGGAAGAGGAAGAAGCTTGGATTAATGAGAAGTTGAACCTGGTGGGAAGTGAGGATTATGGTGATACACTGGCTGCTGTGCAGGTGCTTCTCTATTAAACACAATAGAAAATCAATAATATATCAGTGCTACTAAACGGTTGGGTTTATGTAAACTAAACCTTTTTTTTTTTTTTCTTCTCAGGGCTTGCTGAAAAAGCATGAAGCTTTTGAGACAGACTTCACCGTGCATAGGGACAGAGTCAACGATGTGTGTGTGAACGGAGAGGAGCTGATCAAGAAGGTACAAACACTGAACCATAAACTCAACTGGAATACAATAACTGGAGTTGTTTACTGCAGCCTAATTTACACAAACCATTTTTTCCCATCAGAACAATCATCATGTGGATAACATCAGTGCTAAGATGTCAGCACTGCGAGGCAAAGTGTCTGAGTTGGAGAGGGCAGCAGCTCAGAGGAAGTCCAAGCTAGATGAAAACTCTGCCTTCCTGCAGTTCAACTGGAAGGCTGACGTGGTGGAGTCCTGGATCGGTACGAATACAGTAAAAATACAACAATATTAGTGTCTTTCCTCTGTATAAAAGCAGTGTGTATGAGAGTATGAGGTAGCTTTCAGCCAGAGATGGGTAATCCCAGGTTCATCAAGTCAAATTCCCGCCACATACTGGTTCCAACCTGTTCACTGAACCAGCCCATTTTGATGAGCACAACTCCTCATCCAGGTAGATGGGATAATTAGTGGAATCACCCATGAACAGGTTGGAGCCAATATGTGGCGGGAATTTGACTTGATGAACCTGGAATTACACACCTCTGCTTTCAGCCTATTATTAGAGTTAACAATTCTGTGTCAAACTAAAATAAAACTTAGATGAACAGATTAAAGGTATATTCAATCATTAACCATCACGTGGTTTGTATTTAGGTGAGAAGGAGAACAGCCTGAAGACTGATGACTACGGCAGAGATCTCTCCTCTGTGCAGACTCTTCTCACTAAACAGGTACCCCGTCCTCAAAATTAGACGTATCCCTGCACCAGCTCTTATTTATCCCTCTCTCCTTCTCTGACGTGTTCTCTCTTTTTTCGTGTCTTCCTGCAGGAGACGTTTGATGCCGGTCTTCAGGCCTTCCAGCAGGAGGGCATCACCAACATTACAGCTCTCAAAGACCAGCTGCTGGCTGCCAAGCACGTCCAATCAAAAGCCATTGAAGCCCGTCATGCTGCTCTGATGAAGCGCTGGAACCAGCTGCTGTCCAACTCCGCTGCTCGCAAGAAGAAACTTCTGGAGGCTCAAGAGCACTTCAGAAAGGTAGAGAGGCCTACAAAGGTTTTTTTTTTTAAGGTTGAGAGTGTACACGTTCTCAACCACATCTCCACAACTGATGTTTGAAATGTCATACCTACTCCACACCCACTTCAGGTTGAAGACCTGTTCCTGACATTTGCCAAGAAGGCCTCAGCTTTTAACAGTTGGTTTGAGAATGCAGAGGAGGACCTGACAGACCCAGTGAGATGCAACTCTCTGGAGGAGATCAGAGCGCTGCGCGAAGCCCATGAAGCCTTCCGCTCATCGCTGAGCTCCGCCCAGGCCGACTTCAACCAGCTGGCTGAGCTGGACCAGCAAATCAAAAGCTATCAGGTGGTGTCCAACCCCTACACCTGGTTCACCATGGAAGCTCTGGAGGAGACCTGGAGGAACCTGCAGAAGATCATTAAGGTCTCGTCAACACTCACACATCTTCCACTTTTTTTCTTTTTTAAAAACCATGTCTCCTAATGTATACCTTTGTCAAACCCCAGCTAAAGGAATAGGCATATGGATAAACACTGTAATATATTTAACAATAGTTCTGAAGGAATATAAACCCAGTGTTTAAAGCAGTTTTAATTACTTTAAATCAAGAATGTATACAAATTGTGGTTGTTGACAGTGAGTACTTTACCTTTTCCAGACAGTGAACAAAGCGCACTCAGTTTCACGAACACTGTCCATTTTTACTACCAAAAAAAAAAGCACATAAATAAATGAAATGCATTAGGCTGAAGTGTGCAGTACTCATAGTACATGGTTTAACCATGAAGAAAAGCTGCTGTCCACCTGAAATGGTACAGGCCTTTTTGTCTACAGTACATATCATCTGCTGATTCTTTGTGTAAATGTAGGAGCGAGAGCTGGAGCTACAGAAGGAGCAGAGGAGACAAGAGGAAAATGACAAGTTGCGTCAAGAATTTGCACAGCACGCCAATGCCTTCCACCAGTGGCTACAGGAGACCAGGTACAGAGCGGGTTTCTGACCGCTGAGTGTGTACAAGGTTGAGCGACCGTAGGAATACAGGTGTCAGCATGAACAGTGTGGTTTAGGATGAAAGTATCTAAGTTTTATGCTCTTCACTAGATGCTCATAATGTTTACATCATTAGTTGTGGAGATGTTTTCTGCCGTGTTTGTCTGTGTTAAAGTCCACTGTTTAAGCTCAGCACAAAGCATGCTTACTGGTGAAGTGTTTGCTTTCTTGTACATGTTACATTTAAAACATTTTCTGCAAATCAAGACATCAAACACATTCACCATTGTGGTTTAGTTTGTGTTTGTGGGGTTTGCAGTGAGCACTTTGTCATTGTCTCATGTTGTTAATGTAAATTTGTTTCTCTTTTTTTCCTCTCTCCCCCTCCTTCCTTTCGACTGCTTCCTCGCTGGTGCTTGGGATTACTTTGCTAATCAGGACATATCTTCTGGATGGGTTAATATCACCTTTTTCTCTTATTTATGTGTGTTCTATAAAGTTTGTGGTTGTAATCTTAGACATTTGAGTAGGATGTGATGATAAAGGTTTGATCTGAAAGGTAGGTGGATTTTTAAATCAGACCTAGTCTAAAACATGTCTTGATTCCTTCTTGACATAGATGATTTCTTTTCTGACTTATTCCCTGTTCTTCCTTTCATTTTCTGGTGTGATGTTTAATCTCTGGTCCTCCCTCCCTCCTCCCCCACCCTCTCTCTGAATAGCATAGCCTATCGACGGGTTATCTGTGTCTATCAGTACCAAGTTGCTGATGATCTTTCTGGAAGGTCAACCTCCTTTCAAGCTTCTGGTTTACTTTTGCTTCTTTTCTGACCCACCGGGTGCCCTCTAGCCTGCGTGACCTCATTCACTTCAGTCTAAATACATCACTGTGGGCTCTGGTGTGCTCAGAACCTGCTGTACTAACATCCACCCAGTCCTTAAACTGCCAGGCGGTGCTTCTTTAGACCAGTGTTTATTTACTGTGTGCACTCCAGGGATGGAAACTGCAAATGTTTGGTTTCCAGCCCAACAACATGAAAACCTTTTAGATGTAATGATTTAAGCACATTGAGTGCAAGTAGAATAAGTCACAGACTTTTCTGCACGTGTGCAGTGACTTTAGGTCTCACCACTCATTCAAGTAACTTCACCTTCATTAAACACTAATAGATGCACTGCAGTTTCCAGTCCTGTGTGCAGTAGCCCTAACCTTGCATGGTCTGGGTTACCAATAGCTTCTTTGGCATGAATGCAATTCTAGAAGAACAATTGTAATATGTATTTTACTTTTATTAATATTAAAAAAAAAAAAAAGCTAAACTCTACTGGTATGAAATGATTAAACAGTCTATACACACTTAATAAACTGTTCATTAAGGCCCTACCAGGGATATTATAGAAAATGTAATGTTAGTGGGTGTCAACTAGTGTACATTAGTCATATCAGACTGTTTTGTTTCGTTTCTCATATTGTTTTGTGGTTGTCAGGTCTTGTATGGTGGAAGAGTCTGGTACCCTGGAGTCCCAGCTGGAAGCCACTAAGGTACATATCTCACCAGTCAAAAACATGATGCCATTTCTGCAACTAGAGTGTGTCAGGGACTCGGAGGCCTCACAGGACCCATTTTTATCTTCTTTTGTCTTCATTTTTGAGCTAATGGGGGGGTTAGAGGTCTCACGAGACCAAATCATAAACTGAACAACATGATCTGCTCAGAATGAACAGAGCCATGAAAACTCCAGTGGGGGTCATCACCACATGCAAGTTTTGTTGACGTCTTTGTGTGCGTATGCAGCGTAAACACCAGGAGATCCGGGCCATGCGGAGCCAGCTGAAGAAGATCGAAGACCTGGGTGCAGCCATGGAGGAAGCGCTCATCCTGGATAATAAGTACACAGAGCACAGCACGGTGGGCCTGGCCCAGCAGTGGGACCAGCTGGACCAACTGGGAATGAGAATGCAACACAACCTGGAACAGCAGATACAGGCCAGGTACACACTGCAACAGAAATGACAGTTCAGACACTTCCTCTACCTCTTATTTCTGCCGAGTTCATTTAATTCTAGATTACTGCGAGGAATTGACTGGTATTTTAGCTTTTCAGGATTTATCAGTAAAGTATGAAAATACAATAAGAAATGCAGGCATGTTTACAAAAAGATTTGGTTGAACATTTAAGTGTCTTCATATTTTTGCGCTGTAAAACGAATAGTATTCAAACTAAAGCATCTTTTTTTATTATAAGATCTCATGTTTTTCTGTGTCTATCCTAGCTAAAAAATGCAGGATGAAATAACGTATGAAAACAGCTATTCCCAGTTTTCATATTGTGCAAAGCTATTCAATATTTGTACATCAACAAAAATTAAGCTTTGACCTGCAGTTGTTTGGCTTTAGTTTGTCATGCATTTGAGTAGTTTTCATGTTTTTTGAGAACACTTTATTTTTAATCGTGTTAAATTATTTCTCACTGCTAGTTTTAGTCTGTGTTTGCTTGGTGGACTAACCATGGTGACATCAGCATCACGTCACTGAGGTAATCCTTGTTTCTCCTTCCTCTTTCAGGAACACCACTGGAGTGACGGAGGAGGCTCTGAAGGAGTTCAGCATGATGTTCAAGTACGCAACTCTGTCCTGATTCACTGAACACCATATTGTGAAGTACTTCCTGTCCAACAAATAAGTCCTCATCATCTCTGTCCGTTTCAGGCACTTCGACAAAGAGAAATCAGGCCGACTCAACCACCAGGAGTTCAAGTCATGTCTACGCTCACTTGGCTACGACCTGCCTATGGTGGAAGAAGGAGAACCAGATCCTGAGTTTGAGTCCATACTTGACACAGTGGATCCCAACAGGTCTGTGCATCACCTACGAAATGTTTTAATTTGTTTATTGTGCATTCTGTCCTTACATGTGGTGCTTAACTGAGGATCTGTGTGTGCAGGGATGGAAACGTGTCCTTACAGGAATACATGGCATTTATGATCAGCCGTGAAACAGAGAACGTCAAGTCCAGTGAGGAGATAGAGAGCGCTTTCCGAGCTCTGAGCACCGAGAACAAACCCTACGTCACTAAAGAAGAACTTTACCAGGTCAGATATGTTTCTATTCGCTGTTATGTTTCCATTAGTCGTCTGCGTGGAGGCCTAACTGTTGTCTTTGTCTTCCTTTCAGAATCTCACCAAGGAGCAGGCAGACTACTGCCTCTCGCACATGAAGCCCTACCTCGACGGCAAGGGCCGCGAGCTGCCGTCAGCTTTCGACTTTGTTGAATTTACTCGCTCACTCTTTGTCAACTGATCCCTCGCCCCCCAGTGACCAATCGGGATGCGTTTTCCCACACACACTTAAACACGAACACACGGCTGAAACTGCATGATCGTGGCACTTGGAATATTCACCGATAATATCTGTACTATCTATTTAACTCGCTCTAACTTTAACTCTTTGTGCTTCTCACCATAGCATAGTGACTGTCTGCATCTGAATGTGATTGTTTTTAGCTGTTTTAGCTTGTGCTTTCGAATTTAAGAACCTAATAGTAACAGTGATGTTGCAACAACACCTTAACAACTGCAGTGTGCTTTAATAAACGCTACTGGTTAGAACTGGAATCATTCTCCTTGTATTTTTTTCCCCACTCTCACTGTACAACCATTCCTTTCAGTCTTTTACTTAAATCATCAATAATACAGTCCAGGAGGTGATCATCATTTGTCCAGGCTGAGGTGTCTCATTCTGCCACTTGATTGGCTATCTGCTCCAGCTGACTGCTCTCTCTGGGGCTCTGTTCAGTCAAATCGGCGCTCAGCTGCCAAATGCCCACTGTCCCGTTGGTTTTCCCCACAGCCAGGAGGTGGGGGTTCTGACGGTTAAAGGCCAAACACGTAGCAGCTTGACCAGCTCCTCCCTGCTCGATGGTGGCCGCTGGCCTCAAAGATCTGCGTCCCAGGTCAAATATCTGGACCTCACCTGAGTCACAGAGAGTCACCATGGACCAACAAGTAGTCAAAACACACAAGATCTACAGATTGAAAATATGTTCATTTCAAATGTCATATACAGGAAAGCACCTGTACTCAAGCTTGAAAAGTCTTATTTAATAGCATTTATTGCGTAACAAAAGAATGGATCCACGGCAGATGGCAGTAAATCTCCACATTTAAGACAAATGATGAATTGAAAATGATGATTGTTCACTCATTACCTTGTCCAGTGGCTGCAGCAAAAACTAGTGGTCTGGTTGGAGACCACTGCACCTGAAACACATAGGAGTCCGAGACCCTGAGGGACAGGAGTGGGTTGACCTGCAGCAGAGAATGGAGGTGGGCCAGGCCATCAGTCCCTGCACTCACAAACAGGTTCCTGCAAATAGAGCACATCACATCAGGCACATGCAAAGTTCATAGATGAATTATGATAAAGAAAATGAGCGAAGTAGTTCCACACCTGTGAAAAGGTGAGCAGTGTATGGAGTGCACGGGGCCACTGCGAGGCCTGAATGAAAAGACCGCTGGGGCCCTTAGTGTCACACTCTGACCTTCAGAGGACACTGCAGCCACTGTCTGCGAGGAGAACAAGCATCTGAGCAGCAGCCCCCCCTCCGAACCCACCAGGAAGGTGTCTGGGTCCCAGGGAGACAGAGCCAGAGAGGTGATACCAACTGTACTACTGCCCCGGGTCTGTCGGACAAAAAACACAAAACAGGATTTGAAAACAGAAACTTTGTGGCAGAATACAATTCCATCTTCACCTTAAGATAATGGATCCATCCCAATAACACCTCTCACATGTGTAGGAATGAAAAGACTCCACGCAAGAATCAGCCAAAAACAGGCAAAATTTAATATGGTTAATGTTTTATGTTAAAACTATTAAATAAATTGTAATTTACCTAAAAGTTCTCCTGGATTTCTGAAGGAATGTGAAATATGATAGATGACTTTGCTCATTAATGGTACCTCTGTCAGATGTTACAAACATAAATGGAGGACGGTGTATCCATGCTTATAGTCCATGATACTGTGGAAAAATTCAGTTTAGTCTTGGCTCTTTTTGAACTCTTCTTACTCCTATGGTCAGGTACGACAACTACATTCACTGGTGTTTGATCTTGTTCTGAGACTCACCTTGAAGCTGCTGCTGTGAGGAACCTGTTGTCGTGCTAAAGCGTAGCCGGCGCTCAGGACACACCTGCCCTGATCCAGTGTCCACAGCAGAACTCTTCCTCCTGAACAGGCGCTCAACACCCCAAACTCTCCTTTCTTCTGCAGGGGAACCCAGGAAACCTGAAAACACACAAGAATAGTTGAATTCAATACAATAACAAAAAAAAAAAAACAAAATTCTGTTATTCTGTACAAAGCATTGGACTGATGAGGGTTTTTGAAACTGGTTCTGGACTAAAGCCAGTGTATGTTTCATCTACATCGTGCGATGCACAAATGAACCAGTTTTATTGCAGAGCCAGTCTGACATGTTGAAGTTACAGACCTTATAAACGGGCTCCCTGTGGCTGTCTGCAGACATCCCAGTCTGGGCCAGAACCGTGTCCTGAGTCCGACTGGTGTCCCAGACTACCACCTCTCCACTGTACAGACCCCCTGTGAGCAGAGCACACACAAAAAACAAAACAATGGTTTAAAAAAATGTAATTCTGCTGATGAACAGTTATGTGTCTGTTTTTTTTAAAGGATGAACTTTAAGTTAACAAATTTACTTGTCAAAGCCAGAACCCTTCAACCTGTAAAAACTGTTTTATGTCTCTTGAGGCTCTGGTTTTGTGAAGTCTTAACATCGGATGATGATGATGATGATGATGATGATGATGAGGAGGAGGAGGAGGAGGAGGAGGAAGGCTTTACTAAAAAAACAGAGTTCAGCTGCTCATGCCATAAAATTGCAGCATGCCACAGCAAACATATTTGCTGCAGTTTTTTTCGTATAATGTTTCCCCACTCTCTGATTCTGTATTGATTTCAAGTCCATGTTCTCTTTTCATTGTCTGGAGTTTTTCATTAGTGACATGTATTTTCTAAACTAATCTTTGTTCACTGGAATATAGGAGACTTGTGCATCTACTTTCGTGTGTTTTCACGCTGTAGAACATCTACCCTGTGATGCCCTGATTCTGTCAAAGCAGAGGTGTTTATAGACACATAGGAGGATTAAATGCACGATGGACAGCTGTTAGAACCGATTGCTGATCAGATACTGTCAGTTACAGCTAGGATGTGATTCTGTTGCTTTTCTCAACACTAAAGCCTGGAAAAGGAGCTTCACTTTTCCATAACAGCATGGAATGATGCAAGGTCACATCTATTCACTTAGTCTTTTTGATGGTGACTGAGCGGAGAGAGCTGCAGAGGGAGGGTGCACTTTATTACAACATTTATTTACTTTTTAATTTTTTCCTTGTCTTTCTGCAACACTGGACTGTTCTATTAATATATTAGTATGTAATATTCAGACATGTGGCATACTAGAGAAAACATTTTGAGTTTTTAAGTAACTACTTACAATTGAATGAGATTAAAATGATCTAAATGGTGGCGCTCAGGTGAAATGTATGTGACTGAAAGCTAAATGACATCAACATATTTATTTTCCAGCTTAATAACTGATAATTAAATGATCATGTGCCAGTCAAGCAGAAGGTTTAGTACTAGGCATTACCAATCCTAGCTGTGGAAGTCATGTTTTACTGTTATACTTTTATGTATTGTAATTTTTGTATGCTGCTTATTCTAGATCCAGATCCTGAGTGTTAAACTTCACTGACTGCCTGAACCCAGCAGACATATTAACGGCTGTATAACAGGTTCACTACAGTCTGGTATCGCAGTGATGGGAAATGTCGAGTGCTACTAAACCTGCAATGAGGGCGGGCTGATTCGGGTGACAGCACAGAGCTGTAACTGCAGTGGGAACGTCGATGACCAGATCAGCCTGTTTGGGGTTCAGGCCTCGACGGTTCAGGTTCCATGAACACACAAATGACCTTTCGGTGCTCCAGTCCCCATCATCAATCCTGTTGACAACACACACTGTTTCTATTTCATTTTAACCACAAATCATACGTGGCCTAGTCATACTTAGTTTTTCAACCCATGGAAGACACTTTAAAACAGCTAGTGGAATATATGAAATGTACAACAACATACCGTCCATACGCACAGGTGATAACTGAACCTGTACAACTCCAGGACACACTGGTTACATGAAGACCTCTCTCTAGAGCACTGGGATGTTCAAGACAATGAAGGCGTGAAACCTGTAAACAGGAGTGTACACTGAAATTTACAGAAGAGAACACAGTATACACACTGCAACAACACACCCTCAGTCACAGTCCTTCTTACCAGCTCATTATGATCCTCCCAGTTGACCTCAAACCCATCAAAGGCGTGACTCCTGGCATTCTTCACCAGCTCTCTGATTACACTTTCCTCCACCCGCTGCAGGAAATCCTTCAGACCAGGTGGGTCCAGCTGCTCTGGGTCTTGTTGGTAGAGCTGGTCTGGGTCTGGGTCCTGTGGTTCAGTCTGGGTTCCACTGATGGTGGTGGACACAGTCTGGACCTCTGACTCAGCAGTGTGCAGTGCTCTGGTCTGACATCCTCTCTGAAACACCAGAAAATAAAATACCCTCTATTAAAGGCTGCTCAGCTGTATATAAATGGACTCAGAATCAGAATCTTGTCATTTTACAAGTTTCTGGTTGTAGTTGAATTATAAACACAAGTGTTAGCTATAGTTACATTTAAAACACTGCAGTGGCTGTCTGTATCTATGAGAGTTTATGTTAAAGTTCTTTTACTTGTTTATAAGGCTTCCCTTACTTCTTCACAGGTCCTCTTTTCTTTTATGTTCCAGCCAGATCCAAAAATATCCTCCATTTTCAATTACTTGTATATTTTTTTACACATCACAAAAAAGTAGAAGTGAGACTACGATCTGATTTCATAGACCAAAAATGCTGGATGATTCCCAAGTTAAAGACCTATGTTTTTAATTTGTTGTGATGTTATGGCTTATTTTGATGCTATTCTTCACTCCTTTTTTATTTTTAGTAACTTATGAGGTCTCTTTGTTTATTTTACATCTTCCATTTTTTTTAATTGATAGATTTCAAAATTTTTGTTTTGATTTCGGTATGTCTGACACCATTCACTGAATATTTGTATGAAAGGTGCAAATGATGTTAGTACACAGACCTGCACTTTAACCAAAAGGCCATTTTGTTTATTTTGTCATTTTTCTTTTTACATTTTGTTATTTTTATGGCTGAGTTACCGCTTACTGCTTATTCTGCAAGACACAACTGGGGATCCTCCAGCCAAACTTCATCTTATATCAATATATTTTCTGCTTTTTCATGCACGTATCTCTTGCACCACTTCAGCTCTGCTCAAAACAAATAAAATATTCAATCATTGTCAGGATTTTAACCCTGTAAATTCCTGCTTGAATACATGATGTAACTTGTTTTACTGATGAAGGGACATGGGATTGTTTTATATCAGAGTCTTGGACATGTGAAAAATTAGCAATAACACTGCTTTCATTCTATGAATAGTTTTTATGTGAGATTAGAAAATTTGGTTTAAATGTAAGTCAATGAGGCATTTTTGCCAAGAGGTTCCTACACTGAACATAAACTAATGCAATGAAATCAGTGTTATTGCTAATCTTTGACATGTCCAAGACTCAAATCTCCAGCAATGCACCAGCCTCCCACTATCCGAAATAAAAGAAAAATATGCCATGTTTTGTGTTTTTTTGTTTTTTCATTAATAATAACAGTGATATCATACATTCAAACTGCATTTAAAAGATTAAAATTCTAAAAACGATTGAACTTTTTGTAGATTTGAGCACAGCTGAAGTGGCTTAAGAGATGTATGTATAAAAAAGTTGAAAAAATATTGATATTTAGTGATTTTATTTTTTGCATGTACACTTTTGGCTCAAGGGTTCCCAAGGAATAGTCAATTGGAGGCATCCACAAGGGCTCATTCAGCATGTCTACTATTTATAGTATGAATTAGACTATAGTATTTACAAGTCGTTTCTTAATCTACCTTTTTTTACTCGATACAGTTGAACGTTATTTTTGGAAACCTTGTCACCTAAATCCTCTGTAGGCTCTCATTTTTCTGTCCATCATCTGAACCTAACACAGTAACTTGACAGTTACTGTGCCTATTTTGGTGCTTTAACAAATACTTCAACATTAATCTGTCAAATGCAGTCGGGCCATTAAAGTGATGTTCAACTTTACCGACTCCTGTGTTGACTGCTGGGATTTCCTCCACAGTGACTCGATGCTCACTGAGTCCAGGCCCTCATCTGTAAACATGCTAACTGGTCTGTTTCGCTCAAATAAAACCTCTTAATATTCACCAAAAACAAAAGCACGCGCGCTGAAACCATAAAACAGTCCACAGTTTATATTATTACATCAGTCTGTAAATCTACATTCTGTTTTCGGTTTTCCTCACATGTCAACAGTCAGATTAGCATCGGTTTTAGCATCGACACCGGAGCCATTTTCCAGAGTGCCGTTACCATGGTTACGGTAAGAACTCCGAAGAGGTTGTCGTGACGCAAGAGGAAAATCATACGTTCCCTTCCGGTTTGTATTCTTTCGTCGTTGTGTTCTGATGTGGATTTACAGTACATGGCCGAAAGTAGCCTAATATATGTATTTAATTGCATGCTTAGAAACCGTGTATCTGACAAAATTTCAAACACAGATATTTTGTACCTTTAGCTGTTCATTAAATGAAATAGCAGATACTTTTATATTTTCTGTTTCACTCTTAAACGTTCTGCCTGTCTTTTGTCCTTTGTTTTCTGTTTTGCTGCTATAAACACAGCAATTTCCTCACAGTGGCATCAGTAAAGGTCATGTTTTATGTTATTAATCCATCAAGGTACCCATGTACAATAACCTTTTTTAACCTCTTCAATGACCACAGGGCAAGGCAAATTTACTTGTACAGCACAACTCATACACAGGGTATTCAGTGCTTTACAAAAATGGAAAAGAGACAAGTTAAAAATACACAATTAAAACAGAACCAATAAAATGTAAATAATAATCAAATAAAAGAAAGTTAAAAAAACAAAAACAAAAAAACAAACAAACCAGAGCATATGGAACACTTTCAGCTGTTCTCTGCACAGTTGAACAGAGGTGTTTTCAGCCTGGACTTAAACTTTATCAGAGTAAAGGTCTGTCTAACATCATCAGTGAGACTGTTCCACATTTTAGCTACATGGAACTGAAACACAGCTTCACCATGTTTAGTCCTGACTGTGGGATGAGCAAAAGACCAGTCCCTGAGGTTCTCAGGGTCCGAGGTGGCTCATATGGGATGGAGAGACTTCTACAAGAGTAGAGCTGTTTTTAAGTCTAGTCTCTGAGCCACAGGAAGCCAGTGCAGAGACCTGAGCACAGACTAATATGGTCGTACTTCCTGGTTCTAGTCAGGACCCGAGCAGCAGTGTTCTGGATGTACTGTAGTTGTCTTACAGCTCATTTAAGAGAGTCCAGTGAGAAGGCCATTACAGTAGTCTAACCTGCTAGAGAAACATGCATGAACAAGTCTGTTTGTGTCTGGTTTAGGCAATGTTTTTGAAATGGTAAAAGGCTTATGATGTTATTGATTTAATGTGGCTGTTAAAGTTTAGGTCTGAGTCCATTATTAGCTCTAGATTTCTAACCTGATTTTTAGCTTTTAAAGAACGAGATTCCAGATGACTGCTGACACTTTCTCTTGTTCTTTTTGTGTGACAAAGATAATGACTTCATTCTTGTCTGAGGTTAGTTGGAGAAAGTTGTTTTGCATCCACACAGTGATCTGTTGGAGGCAGTGACAGAGTGAGTCCACAGGCCCATGTTCACCCGCTGTCAATGACATATACATCTGAGTGTTGTCTGCATGGCTGTGGTAGGACACGTTATTACTGCGTATTAACTGTCCAAGGGGCACCATATAAAGACTGAACAAGAGGGGACCCAGAATGGACCCCTGAGGAACCCCACAGGTCACTGCCATTTGGTTTGACACAGTTTCTGATTTGAACTCAATACTTCCTGTTCTCAAGATAGGATTTATATCATTTCAGGGCAGGACCACAGATGCCTACCCAGTCCTCTAACCTCTGTAACAACATCACGATACTGTTAAACGCACACTCACATCCAACAGGACTAAGACTGAGACTTTAGTTTTGTCAGTGTTCAGACAGATATTTATCACCTGGATCAGAGCAGTCTCGGCACTGTGCTGGGGCCTGAAACCTGATTGGAATCATCAAAACAGTTGTTCAGTAGAAGAAAGTCAGAGAGCTGTTGGTAAACAACTTTCTTAAGGACTTTACCTAAAAATGTCAGGGTTGATAGGGGTTGTTCAGTACTGTGACATCGACTACTCTTCTTTGGGAGAGGGCTAATGACAGCAGTTTTCAAGGACCTGGGAAATGTTCCAGATTGTAGTGAAATGTTAAATGAGTCAATTGCAACAGTGACTGAAGGCCTGAAAGGCACAACACTGTACCCATAGTACGATCAGCTGTGAAAACTGCTAAAACCTTACATATTACTACTTCCATTCTCACAATATCTATAAACTATTTATTCTATATGAATGAAACATTACCTAAAACATATCCTGTAACTCATCTAGAACAGTTTCAGATATGATCCTGCTTGTGCCATTTACCGAAATTAAAACTTTTGACTAATTTCCTTCAAAAAAATATATAATCCATGAAAACAGCAGTTGACTTCTAACCCTAAATTTTAGTTGTACCAGGTCACACTGAACTCTGAAACACCCACAATGTCAGCCAATTGATTACCCTTGTAAATGAGTCTCAGAAACTGACAAGGACCAAGGAGCAGCAAGAATCTAATGGCAGGGTTTTTAAAGATCCAAATGAATTCAGACAACTCTGTTGTTCATGTATACATTTATTTATTGTAACAAAGCAACTGGTACACTTAATTTAATGTGAACAGGTTTCCAGTGGAACAGGAGAAACATTGCAGACTCCACAGAGGACCCTACAGAAATATTTTTTCCCTCTCCTATCTCCCAATGTTAAGCCAAGCTCAAAATTAGACTTTTAGGTTGTTTTATAAAAAAATGTACATTTCAAACTTTGTTGTGGGTGCCTGAAAAACAAAAAAATGAAACTTTATTAATGAAAGTCCAGAGTTGGTGTCAAACCCCTGATGTCCCCACCACTTCTCCCCATTAAAGTGTGTACAATTAACAACTGTCTTACCAAGATACATGTATATCCCAAAAACATTTACAACGGCTGAAAGGAACAAGCTGGTGCGTTCAATCAGTTCCATTAGTACAATAAGTCACAAAGGAAATGCAACTTCTAGTAAGCCTTAGTAGTAACCCCCACCACTGGATATATTATAATATACATTTATATATAAAAGTGGCTAAGGATGCTATGATTAAGTTATCACTGCACCATGGCTTATTTTATTGAACTCACAACTTCAACAGAAACTGTAATTTCGTATCTTACATAGAAATTGCTATTGTACGTATTTTAAATCTACGTAGGATGACGTGCAGAATGCTACAAATTTTTTTTTTTTTTTCAGTTCTTTTGCATGTCTTTGGGAGATGTACAGAAACAATGACAGGTGAGACTTCCAGAGAGCCACCGACACCCTCACCCAACCCCACCCCACACCCCACCGCACCCAGTGTAGACCTGCTGTGTATGAACTGGTCTGGAGACATGGCATTATGGGCAGGCCGCGGCTGCAGAGGAAGAGGACGGACAGGCTGACAACACACAGGAAAAAAAAAAAGTTGGTTTTTTTCTCTTTACAAAACCCCACCCACCCCAAAAACAAAATAGTTTGCTCCTGTGGGTTATAGGAAGATCACAGAAGGATGACTGGATCATTGTGTTTGCTGAAAACGCTTAATCATCCTCACCGTCATCCTGAAAGGAGAAAAAGAAAGTGTCACACCAGCTGTTCATTGGACACATGGAGATAGACATTTGTTAGTTTGTTACTTTTAGATGGTTGGTAGCAGGAAATCTGAACTAGAGACCATGGGATTAATTTTCTAAATCGAACTGATTAGTAATTTCTTGACAACCTCTCATCTCACTGTTGGACAGAAGGAAAACATGATTCATCCATCTATACCAGGGGTCAGCAAGCCTGGTCCTCAAGAGCCACTATCCTGCATGTTTTAGATGTATCCCTGTTCCAACACACCTGATTCAAATAATAAGCCTATCATCAAGCCCTGCAGAAGCTTGATAATAACCATCAGGTGTGCTGGAAGAGGGAAACGTCTAAAACATGCAGGATAGTGGCTCTTGAGGACCAGGGTTGCTGACCCCTGATCTACACGATTGAAACAATATTAAATGTAGATTTTGAGACCATGGTAATATTTATATTTGGGATAATTGTAGGGGGTCCAATACATTTTTAATAAAGCTTCTGTAAAATCATCACATTAAGTCAGCGGTCGAAGAACAAAACACTTCAAGTGCTGACAGATTAAAACTGATTTATACTCACTAGCTTAGCAACATTATTGCTCCAGTCAGTGCACATTTGCATGAATAGTTGACACATTTTTAATTAATATTACGATGTATTTATTCATATAATCTATACAACACCCATACACTAAATTAAAATATATAAAAATTATGCACAAAATCAAATTTCCCTGCTCTACTCTGCAGTGTTCTTACCTCTCCGTCTTCCCCGTCACCGTCCTCATCTTCATCTTCACCTTCCTCCTCCTCCTCCCCCTCATCAATATCTTCCAGGCCCTCCTCTTCATCATCGTCATCATCGCCGTCACCTTCTTCATCCTCCATGTCAGGAACCTATGGAGCATTTCAGTTGTTAACCTTCTGATCTTTATTTGAATCCATAATCAATGGTTCATTCAGTCACAGATTGAGCAGCGAGTTATTTACAGAATCCTCCTACGAGATGAAACCACACACACACACACACACACACACGACTCCTCTTCCCTTCTGTGACTGATATCGTCAGTAAAGCAGGTTTCAACAAGTTACATTACGACTTTGAGGCCATTGTGAATGCAATACAAGACCCGTTTCACATCCAAACAGTGAAAAAAAGAATTGGAAAAAATTAAGAGTTTCACTTATGAAAAGTCTCACTTTGCTGTTGAAGTGTCAACCATATTGGGTGATGATTCTACAGAAACTTCAAGGTTTTCTGACCACAGGCCTCTAACAAGTGCTAAATATGCTCTTTGTCATGTCTTATTGAACTGGTATTTCAGAGTATTAACTAACTTTATGGAACATTAACTTCCACTCGTTTCAGACCTGCTGAGATCTTACCTGATTTGAAGCTTTTGTGACACTCCTGTTTCTGCACAGTTTTCATTCTGAAGACTGGGCTATCCTCGTGTAAACTGAAGTGATTTAGGGGTCTAATGCAGTCACTGTGAGGCCTTTATGACCACTTTTATTAAGTTGGCATTTTCTGCAGGCTTCACCTGACTGAATTACCTACAATTTGGAGTCACCAGTGGAAAATGAAGCAATGAACCAACAAAAAAGGGGATTGGCTAGTTGGCAAAATTTACAAAGCAAAACTACAAAGAAAAAAAATAAGGTGACTATTTTTGCATCAAAATAATGAATTATTTTAATTTTCCTGTATTTTAGTATGTAGCCTATGTCTATTTAAATTTTCTGCAGGACTACAAACTTCACCTCGTGTATTTATTACTCAAGCGATTTCATTGCCAAAGTAATGTCACATGTAGGGAGGTTTTGTCCCAGTGCCTCCAAACCTTTAAAGGCCTTTATAGCCTCAAAAATTCAAGACACTGGGGTTTACGGATCATGGTTCATGGTAGAGGACTGGGCCACTGCCTCCCTCACATGGCAGTCCTGTTCCTTCCCAGTTTTTAATTTCAATGTTAAAAGATGAGAGGCAAATACAGAGATCTTTCTGTCAGTTTATTTTTTATTTAAGGGATAGTTTAAAATCTTCACTTTTGTTATACATTAAATATTCGATGAAGTTAAATCTTATTGATGTTATCAGGGGATAAAGGATGGAATGTACAACTGTTTGGAGCAAGAGGACCAAAGTGGACAGTGATCATCTTACCAAGTAGTATTGGAGGGGGTTGGGCCAGATGTCATCCTTGATCACTTCTCCCAGTTCATCAGCACCTGCATCTGAATGGTCGGTGAACCAGGTGAAGAAGCTCTCAGGTTCCTCGTGCTGCCTTTTCTTCCCAGATTTATTTGGCGTCTGGCCTGTACGCTTTGTCAAATCCTGAAATGAAAGTGTGTCCAGTCAAAGTTACAGTCAGGATTTTATTTTAGTAGCATTTTAAAATTTATGCCCACTTTAAAATGTTTATTGTGCTGTTAATCTTTGGTACTCTACTTTCATGTATGCCAAGTGTATATTACAAACTACTACTCTAGTATGAAAAACACCCCAGACTAGCAGACAAAGAGCAGTGAATCATTTTCTCTCTTTGTGAAACTGCTTTTACACAACAATTTGTTTCATACAATCAGCAAACCAACCTTTCCAGCTTTCCATTTGATTTCAGTGGATTTGGACACAGGATCTCCACCTTCATTTACGTTAAACTCTTTGGAAAGGGCTTTGTTCTCGAAGTAGGGGTTCTCATCAAAATACTGGAAAAAAGAGAAAAAAAAAAAACAACCTCATTATTAATCTTAATATTCTGATTGTCATATTCAGACTGTTGCAATAAAATGTGAACTGGCAAACTCACAAAATCTATTCTATATCCAGACTTGATATCCTCAAACTCAGTGACCTCCACCCTCGACAAGTAATGAAGTGCTTCCTCATCTTCCTCCCCCAGAAGAGCTGAAACTAGATGTAGAAAAACCCCATAGCATCAGACTCTAGTGAAATTTTTCCATTTCATAGCATAAACATAGTATCTTTTAGTGAAAGACTGTTTATTTAATAATAGAATGTGTAAGAAAAAAATCATTTAATTTAGACCACACTTACCCTGTGGATGGTTGACAAATGTTGTGACCCAGAAATTCGGGATTTTGGCTATGAGTTCTGATCGCTTCTGAAAGAATGGCTGGCGTAATTTGTTGTACTTCTGCTCTACTTTTAAAATTTCTTCACTAGCCTGTTCGTTCA
This sequence comes from Ostorhinchus rueppellii, assembly GCA_030068375.1. NCBI lineage: Eukaryota > Metazoa > Chordata > Actinopteri > Kurtiformes > Apogonidae > Ostorhinchus > Ostorhinchus rueppellii. The sequence continues at coordinate 40,437,548 of JAQQZY010000005.1, forward strand.
GTCTGAGAAGGGAGGGGAAAAAAAACATTTTTAAAAAATGCTCCATGCACTCATTTTTTATACCAGTTGAGTTCAAACATACCTGTCAATTTCATTCTGTACTTCATCAATGTGTTCAATGGCTTCCTGTTGCTCTTTTTCTGCAAAAAAAAAAAAAAAGATTTAATATAAACTTTTCAGAATAGCAACACACATCCCATGACAACAGCTTAAATTTAACTACAACTACTAATACCATAATCCAAATTTATTTAAAAAAAAACCCAAAACACTGATCAGACTAATTTTGAAGAAAACACCACACGATTTTTTAAACCAATAAATATTTTCCACTGACACACAACCCAATAATAATAATAATAATAATAATAATAATAATAATAATAACAACAACAACAACAACAACAACAACAACAACAACAACAACAACAACAACAACAAACATCTAAAAATAAAACAAGTGTCTCCTGGTGCACAAAAGCAAGTCTTAAGATTCTGAACTAGGATTTTTAAACATAATTCATTGTGGAGATATTAACATTTCTGTTTCAAGAAGTACAGATGGTGAAATATGTAGCGTAGTCAAGCCCATCAATGGGACTCTCCACTTCAATCAGAAATTGTATAAGTGACTGAATAACAACCTGGAGAAGAAAAATAGTTTGTCTGTAGCAAGACACTGCAATGTTTGCATACAAGCACTTATGAACTTTTGGTTACCTACATAGTCCAACATACAAATAATCAATTAAGCACAGAGAAAAACTCTCCTCCAATAACAGCATGATTTTCCATAAGTTTGGTTTGACGGAGTTGCACTTTATTTTTGTTTGTTACCATACTCATTGCAAGTGTGGGAAAGAGAATTTTGACTAATACAGTCTATGTTTCTGCAGAAAAAATAAGGTTTTACGGCAAATTGGTAGGACTGGAGTTTCCAAATGTTTTTTTTAAACCAATATCATAAATTTAAGCACTTTCTAAAATTCCTTTGAAATAAAACCAAGATAAACTATTGTGCAGCAAGTACACATCACAGAATAATTTATAAAGTTAAAACTGAAATATAACAACTTTTGGCCGGCAAAATCAAAACGGCCTTCTTGTTTTTAACTTGTGTGCAATAATTCCACAGCACAAAACGCACACTCGAACAGTCCCAGTCAAAACAGCCAGATTTTGGAGGGAAACTACAAGAAAGATAATTTGTGTTGGTTAATATTTTTTTCTACACTTTATTTGGTTCTCTCATTTTTTAAAACCCTCTTTACGTGTGTGGTGTTTTGGGAACTAGAATTGGATTTTTTTCCCCTTTGAGATGTACGATGGCATAAATACTTTTTTCTAAATTACCGCTTAAAACTCTGATCAACTTAAAATAGCGTCGATTTCCCATCGGCTACTGGCATAATGTAAATGCTCGTAAAATGATAATACAAAAAACCCGTCTCATTCAGTGTCAAAACACCAGGCATGGCACAGCTCCGCGGCTACATGTGCGCTAATCCCCGTCACGCTGGCTGTGGTGCGTTTGGTGTGTGTGGTGGATCCACGGCACACAGACCCTCTGCCTCCTGCAGTCTGGAGCTTCCTGTTGCTGCTAAAGGCGGCCTGGTTTGAATGAGGGGCTCGCCTACTGCTCGGTGTGATCCGCCGTTTGTCACGCTGATAACAGATGGAAAGCTCTGCTCCGATCTACTAATGCATTTCTAAAATACACCACCGTCAAAATGTCACTTCACGGCGGAAATGGAGATATCAATTCAGAAAATAGTGTTTGTTTACGTTTTTCTGAGCAGCTCACCGCAGACAAAAGACAAGCTCTCACGCTCTGTTGTGTTTAACTGAGCAGCTAGCACTCACGGCATCAGAGCTCGGCCTCACTTGTGTGGTGGGAAACTGGACAAAGTGTACAAGCGGCTAATAATAAAGGACAAAGACTCATTCATGTAGCCGAGTGCTAACGTGAACGCATGCATATTTGAACACAGTCGACCACAAACTGTTCTCGTAAATGCATAAATGTGTTTCTGTGAACAATAACTGCACATAATGCTAGATGTGGCTTATGCAATGCAAATGCTGGCCTCCTTGTGTACTACGAAGCTAATGCAAGCTAAGAGCTAGCTTATACTCACGCTGGCTACAGTTAGCCACTGCTAGCATGCAACGTTACAGTGGAGTGCTACACAATAGCATTTTACCTCTCCATGCATTTGCAAGGGACGATGAATTTGGCAAGGCTGTCACTAATATATTGTATTTCAACCCATCAGTGCACGAAAAACTACGCTGTAAATAACAAAATGACGAAAAACAAATGAAAATGGCGTTGTACAGGATAACCGCCATTCCTTAACGTTACCAGAGGTCTCGTCCGCTCCGTCGTGATTTGAATTCTCCTTCCTACTGACTTTCGCCGCTGAGGCCGACATTGTTATCGACTGCCGTGACTCTTTCGACCAGAATTATATCCCGAGCAATTTTGTAACTCTTCACTGCTGGATAAAAGTTACTTCCACCTTACATAGAGTGCGTGTCTTAAAGCCCACGATAAGGAGAAACGAGCGCAGCTTCTCACACGCTTGTTTCTCTCTGTGGCGCTGGGTTGATGCGCATATGTACGGCGCTCTACCGCCCTCATCTGGCTGGAGTTTGACATCGCAGTCTGCCGCTGTCTAGAACATGCTGGCTAATTCAAGCTGTTTATACAGAGCTACATCCTTGACTTTTATTAACCAAGTTGTGGTTTAACCCATAAAGACCCAGTGCAACTTTCATAGCAGTTCCCAAATAAATTATTTTCTATATTTCACCTTTCTTAAGCGATTTATCACCATTTATTGTAATATTATCCTCTTTATTTAAAACATTTTCTGCATAAATCATGTATTTCTGCTATTTAATTCAGTGGTCATGTAGATGTTTATAAAAACTCAAGGTAAATTCAAAACAAAAAAAAATCAGGGAAAAAACTTTTTCAGCAAAAATATCATTAACTGAATGTAAAAATAAGTGTGTCCATCAGCTGTCACTGATCAAACTCTGTGGGTTTTATCAGTGAATCAATGTTATAGAAGATAATGGTGTTTCCATGGTAACCACGGAGCCTCTGAACATCCAATTGGGTCATATCTGATGACCATGAAAAGATGACAAGCTGCATTTTACACCAAGTATTTGCATGTTTTGATAGGATTAGTCGATCAACAGGTAGTAAGCACTTTAGATCAATCATCAAAAATAAAGACCATAAAACTGAAAATATAAAAAGCACAAAAAATATTTATGTGTCACCTTTCATGCTGCTACACTGTCCCAGTTTAGGATAAATAAAGTACATACATGTATGTATGTATGTATGTATGTATGTGTATGTATGTATATGTCTGTCTGTCTGTCTGTCTCTCTATCTATCTATCTATCTATCTATCTATCTATCTATCTATCTATCTATCTATCT
>JAQQZY010000005.1:40477169-40490526 GCA_030068375.1 Ostorhinchus rueppellii
TATTATTATTATTATTATTATTATTATTATTATTATTATTATTAATAATAATAATAATAATAATAATAATAATACATCAGTTTTATATAATGCTTTTCTAGGTACTCAAAGATACTTGCTGATTATAAAAGCAATTACAGATTTGATCGATTTTAGTTGCAAATTTAAAATAAATATCATACAAACCATATCAAAGAATTCCATCCCAATTTTAAAAACAGCGATAAAAAGCAGTGCAATTTAATAAATGTCCTTATTCATCTGCAACATTTAATGCAATGAAACACACCCAGGTTTTAAAGACACAACATGAGATGACGTGTACAGTAAAGTTTCTACCTTGTTTATATCTACTGTGTCTGTTGAAAACATTACAGATAAGCAGACTCACAAAACAAAGTGCATCAATGTATTGAGTGTAATAGAGTCATAGTCGAACCTTTTGAGAATCTTCTCAGCCTGTTCCTCGGAGATGTTCACTCCCAGGTCACGAAGAGATTGCATGATTTCCTGAGAGTCGATCCGGCCTGAACCACAAAATGTATTCTTAAAGGGAGTCTGACTTTACACATTAAAGTCAATCGTGATTACTGTTTCTCAGTCTGTGAATACAGTCTTGGTGAAGACTGAAAGAAAAATTATCAAGTTCTGTCTTGCTTTTGGTTATATTATCAGAAGTTTAGTAATCAGTACACTACTTCCAACAAATTACCTTACCATCATTCTTCTTGTCCAGACTCTTGAAAACCAGTCTGAGTTTCTTCTCATGGTCTCTGAGATAATGTACAAACTCCTCAAAGTCCAGCTGTCCATCCAGGTCTTTGTCGCCTGCTTTTACAATTTTCTGAAGGGAGACACAGGAAATGTTTGAAGGACGTGAACATAGGGCAAGTATATCAAGTAGCATAATCTGTAAAGCATAACTCTCTACGGTTATTAAAGTAATCACTCATATACAGGGATGTGACAGATTAGAGCATAGCACCACCTTCCAACATCTGTGCTTTGTTGATTCAAGCTGCAGATCAGAGCACTTTACAACCATCTTACACATCATCTTATTTGTCACTTTAGACTAGATGAGCAGGGGGCATTTTGCTAATGTGACATGTCAAGCCAGCTGGAAGGATTTTTACATGGAAATAAAAAGAGGGAAAACACAAAATACACTTCGATGCAGAAAATGGAAACTTGTGCGGTGGGAACAAACACCAAGGCATCCAGAAAAAAATATTGAAATGTTTGTCCATCAGTGAGAGCACCTGAGCAATGCTTTGCCGAATGATTTGTTATGCTACCAAGGGGAAAAAGTAAGCAGGCATTAGCTCAAACTCAATCATGTGCACCACTGAACACAGATCACTAAAAAGAACTGTATGTGTTTTTCCACTGAACCATATAAGGCCAAATGTACTATTTCATTTACCAAACAAACACATTTAGTAAATGTACAAGTCCCAGTGATGAGCCACTGTGCTTCAGACTTTAAAAGCACACAAAGAAACACAAAAAGAAAATGTGTAAAGAAATGTGACATTTCTAGTACAATATGGTATTGGAATTTGAAGACACTGTGGCACATGAGGGTAAATAGACCAATATGAACAGAGGAGGTGGCCATTAGCGATGAGTGAATGCCATAAAGTAGACACAGAGAAATTAAATGATCAGCAATAAAACTTTTTACTGCACTATCAGAATGGTAGGTGATGGCTAATTTAAGGCCTGGCTTTCAGGAAGTGTAGCAGCTCAAGAGATAAAAATTGTACACAGAAGTAGCTACCTTTGACCCACCTCTGTTGTATAAAATGCTACTACCATTGACATCATCCTACCTGTTGAAACTCCCTAGGTGGAGCCACCATGATTAATACTGTGGTTTTCTTTGCAGTAACTTGACTTTTGCTCATATCTTTACTGTCACAAGACTGGGTTGTCTGTCCCTCAAGAACAGTTCGCTCTCCACAGTTCTCAGTAGCTCCTGTCTCCGTCTCCCCTGGCAACTGGGTTTCTTCAGGCCTACACTCTGTCCTGCCAAAAAGTCTCTGGCACAGTAAGCCCAGCATGTCCTGCAGCATCCTCAAACTGTGACTCTGTGAAGACTGAATACGCAGCAGACCTTTGTCTACTCAAGACGAAAAAAAAAAGTGTCGGGTAGAGCAGAGAGTATAACTAGCAGAAGTATAAAAAGGTCAGCCGAGGACAACGGAGGACTGCAGAGAGGGCTTCTCCACTTTCTTCCACTTCACCGCTCAGCATCTTTTCCTCTTATTGGGTCTTTTCCTCATTAAAAATGAACAGTTGTGAAACGTCCAATCAAAGGAAAACAGACATCAAATAGAGCAGAAGAAGAAATACTGACTCCAGCCTAACTCATGCCATATTACTTTGGGTTTAGGTCGAAGCATGATTCATCAAAATGGTTTCACAAAGTGTAAATATTGCATGTTGAGTAGAAAAAAATATCTCAGCAGGAACAGGCAACGAAGATTTGCCACATAGCTAACTTCAGTATCAGGAGCCAGAGAAATGCAGCAACGAGAGGCTCCAGAAATCTGCATCCTCACTGCAGCCGAGCCCGACCAATCACTGCAGCTCATACTGGCAGGTCCCACAGTAGAGCAATGGAACGAGGCCCTCAGCCAATGAGGAACAGGATACCGGTGTGGTAATAATTCCATGCCTTGAATTGTCAGTCAGACAGGGAGGAGGGGGGAAGGTAAAGAGCAGGGTTTCCCCTCTGCCACCCTCCCTCACAGAAAAAAATCTGCTGAGTGATGCCTTGTTCTCCTCCTCATTCTGAGTCATTCAGCACATCGTCAGCATCCAGCAGACGAACCCATCCACCCGAAAACCAACCTGCGATGCATTTCAATTCTGTTCATGTACAGGGGAACTACAGAGTGATACAGCAACGCAGGCCCCTCCGTTGTAAAAATCCTCATGAAGCTCAGCTGCTTTCTGCAGATTTATGGACTCCATAGTGTGCAGGGCATGTTGATGCTGGTGTTGTTGATTACTGATGGGGAGAACAGTCTGTAGACCATTAAATCTGCAAAAAGCCTATGCCTTTCCTGGATGTCCTTCTCCAGTGATATCTGTTGCTGTTATAGAGCATGTACATGTGCATGAATAATGCCTAAGACATACTGTAGGGCTGTACTATTTTACTACAGTATTTTAAATAATATGGAAACTTCACGATTGAGTGCTGAAAATTGAGTAGTTGCATATGATATTCTGTTTGTTCTTCAGGTCAAATTCCAATGTCGCCTAAGACATTTGTGCAGAATTTGCTTTTATTTTTACATCACTCACACAAGAAATCTGAGTGTATCAGTTATAACTGAGTTATAGTAAGACATTGTAGATCAGAGCCTTTGGACTTGCGGAAGCTTCCACCATGCTTTCAGGATAATTAGAGGTCTGTGTGTGATGCGACACACAGAAAAACTTTGTTTATCCTCTGAGTTTCCATGTGATGCCACTATGAGGTTTTTGAATATCTCCAGTCACTGTATGGATGACTGTAAATTAATTAGTCAAAATGCAATTTCATGTTTAACAGATTAATACACAAATTGTAACAGCCATAGTCTTCTGAGAAAACACATATGGTTTCATCTGACCAAGAACAACACTGAACTATCTTGTAGTACAGACATGGTTCAGAGCTGTTCAGGTTCCATTGTCGAAACCACTTCAAGCTGTTTTTTTTGTTCATCAAACAGGTTGTTCTCCAAATGAACAGCTAGCCTAATTCTTCTTGGGCTAACTGACAATTAACAGCCAGTGTATAAAAATACCAAACGGGCAAGTGTAGTTCTGAGAGGATGTTAGCCTATGTCGGCCACATGTTTTTTTGCAGCAGAAATAACACATTGATAATGCATCCCATTTCACCTCCTCTTGAGTCAAACAGTAACTGTAATGGACAACTTGGTTGGCTAATGATTTACTATTTTAAGGACTTGCATATGTATAAGTATCAGTTACTATAACGGACTGCTCACCACAATGAATGCACACACAGTTTTCAAATTTTATAGAGACATCTGGATAAAATAAAAGTTATAGCTAAGTTTAAACTGAGGTACACAAAACCAAATCTCATTCTCAAATAGTTGTGTAGCACACCTATGACTTGTAAAAGAGGTTAATCCTATGACCTTTGTGACTTTGACATTTGCCACAATGTCAAACTGCATTGAAGAGGCACCATTATGCTGGATTATGTGGCTATCCTCAACAAACAAAGAGCGACATTTCTAGAGAAGCAGGATTTCCACAACCTGCTTTTCAATCAACAGCCTGTAGGCCATCAACCCAGGTCAGGGAGAAAGCAGAGTCTCTATTTCTGTAGCATTGCTACATGTCTACACTTTAATCAAACATGAATAATATGTTAACTTTTAACCAGATAACAGAGAGCAGTGACTCAGTCAACAGCACATGTAGAAAGTCTGGGTATACTATCACTGGTAGACACCTTTTGTTGTGATAACAGCTTTTCACTCTGCTAGTCTGCTTTCAGCCCCTGTCTTTGTTTTCAGTTTTTACTTAATATATCTATACAATGTATGAGAGTACAGCACACTTAGAGCTGTTGTTAAAAAAAAGACCTGCTTAAATAAGTTCATTGAACAAATAGAAGGTAGGTTTCATCTAAGAGAACCAGTGGTTTACTGTCACACTTGCATATCAAATTAAAATCTGCTATGACTTTACTTTCCCAGATATTAACATTGATTTCTACAACACTGTCCATTTCTCAGCTACTGATGCTAAATATTGTACTGCATCAGTGACAGGCACTGCTAATCTTCGGTACTTCCCAATAACTCCTCTGTAGTGTGTGGTTTTAACAATGAATCCTCATATCTGCAAAACCTCTTTAACCCTTACAGACCTGGAACTATGACTTCTATGACGAGTGACTTCCAAATGTATTTTTCTCTACATTGAACCTTTCCTAAGTGAATTATTGCCATTTCGTAAAATATTGTCCACTGAATTTTGCATTTCTCAGTTAATATCGGGTATTTTCCTACATTTAATTTACTGATCATGTAGATGTTCATAAAAGCAGGCTATTATTTCACAATAGAAGAAAAACAATCAAGAGCTGACTTTTTCAGCAGAATATATCATTAACAATTGTCAAACTACGTAGTTTTTACTGGTGAGTCAATGTTGTAGAAAGACATCTCTAACTAAATCTAACAAAAACAAAAAAAAAACATATCTTATGTTGTGAAAAGTTGTAGTGAAAAGTTAAGAAACTGCATTTTACCAAACTTAATTCAAAGTATGACAGGATTTGTGGTTAAAAGTTACTCACATTATATTTCAAAAGAAGTTTCAGGTTGCTGGTGGCTGTTTGGGTTTTTATTTGCCTTTCATTTGTATAGGACTATGTACAGACACACAAGATAACTCAGACAATTCAATGTCAATTCACCTCTAATATCTAAGAGGTTTCACTCACCATAAGCTCATGTTCTGTGCGGTGTACTCCTAGTTTTCTGAGTCCAATTGTCAGGTCGTTGACACAAATGCCCCCATCACCATTCACATCCAGCACCTGAAACAGCACCTTGAGTCTGTGCTCCTGCTCAGAGCCTCCACAGATGTCACACGGCTGGACCGACTGACTGTGATCCGAGCGCCAGTCATCCGTCCCGGGCTGGCGAGTGACGGGTACGTGCATTGTGACTTTGGGGTCCACGCTGTCACCTCCTCCACCGCCGCCGCCAGGGTCGACCCCTGGGTGGGTCTCGGCCGAGCGGCACTGGCAGAAAACATCACCGAGTAAAGGGGGTATCAACGAACCGTGCTGCTGCATCATGTGGGTCCCGGCTCGTCCTGGATCCCTCCACTGCCCTGGCTTCACTGTGAGCCGGCTAAAGCCTCAGTCAGTTGCTGTTGTACTTCGAGCTCAGACTACCACGTCACATGCCCCTCCATTTCAGCCGGCTTCGAAAGCAAAAGCTACCACATATGATGGTGAGCTTACAAACTCGATTTTTTTTTTTTTTACCAAAACACAACTCACTTCAGACGAAAAACGAGACGTTAAATTAATCCCACTTTATGTTTAAAATGAGCGACCGGTGTTTTCAGTTTAACCGACGTGTTAGCGATGCCGGCCGGCGAAAACAAACGCGGTTACGGTATGAAGCGGACTACTCAGCTGACCGTCCGGTAAAATACCATCACAGAATCATAGACTAGAGTTTATTCATAGTCCAGACGGATAGTGTTAAGTGCGAGAAAACAATTTCTTGTGTCGAACTTAAAGGCGTTTCAAGATAAGTCGCTCTCCGGTGTCTCAGTGCCGTTAACTCAACGAGCAGTAAGCAGAAAAAGATATTTGGCTCCAGGAATCGGCCGGGTGCGTCCAAAGTCTCGTATTACAACGCGAGATTACAGCGACAACGCGGCCACATCAAATGTTACGGATTTCCAGAGTGACTCAAAGCATGCAAGTCTACTTGAAGGACAAGACCCGCGCTTCAGGAAACAACCTGTCAAGTACCGAATATTAACCCATAAAGGCCCAGTGCTCCTTCGGCGTCAGTTCCCAAATGACATTTTCTATATATTCAATATTTTTTACGTATTTTATCACCATTTATTATAACAGTATCCACTGTATCTTTCATTTTTATCAGTATAAATCAGGTATTTTCCTGAATTAAATTTACTGATCTTGTAGATGTTCATAAAAGCTCAGATTAAAGTTGTTGGTTATTATATCAGAAACAGAGGAAACAGCCAAAAAGTGACTTTTTCAGTAAGATATATCATTAACTGAATATAAACCAAGTATTTATTTAGACTCATTTATCAAAATCCATGGGTTTTACTGGTGAGTAGAAGATGACGGCGTTTCTACGTTCACTACAGAGCCCCTGAACGTCCAAATGGGTCATAGCTGATGACTATGAAAAGATGACAAACTGTATTTTACACCAATTACTTAAATGTATTGATAGGATTAATGGATCAACAGGTAATTAATATTTTAGATCAGTAAATGGTTTTGATTGGTGATGGATGTTTGGGTCTTTATGGGTTAAATCATTTCATTTTTAGATATGAATCTGATGAGACATATTCATTCATTACTGGAACTGCATCATACTAGCAACACCTGCTGTTTGATTAACTTAATGTCCTAAACAATTTATCTACATAACATACCACATTCAAGGCATGTAAAAACATGCACAGTGCATGTATATTACTAACAACATTAACTAAGGCTGTGTGCCCATTATTTTAACATAGAAACCTGTCAGTCAACCAACAATATAAGGCCTGAAACCTGAATGGTTTCAGATTCTACATTACCTGTTAAGTCCACTTCTGTGTTCTTACCTAAGTAAATCATCCATAAATTCTGAAATGAAAGGGTTTATTGAATTCATACACTTGCCAAAGTCTGTGTACCTCATACTGACATACTTCACAACATTTTCTATCATTTTGTGTTTTGACGGAGGTTGGAGATAAAGATAAATAACCTAGGTCTGTAGAGTCTTATCGAATCTAATGTTAAATGATGACTATCTTAATTGTGCTTTAGAGTTTATGGTCTGTAAAACCATATGGAAATGTCAAAAACCTGCACTTCTGGTTCTCTTGTAACCCCTGCTTATAAACACAGAAACAATTAATTTAAAATGTCAACTGTCCTTGCTGTGGTAATATCTGATGCTTTCTGCTGATGCTGTCTACCATCTCTGACCTTTCTCCATTCGCTGGCATTAATCCATTATTATATGCCTATCTGTCTCCACATCACATAAAGTAAAGTGTTTCAGGTGCTGAAATGTGTTTTAACCTCCAAGGACATTTTCAGTGTGTCTGTCTATCATCACTTCCTTGCGCTTCCTGCTCTGCTGCAAATGGTCCTGTGAGTCTTTTCAGCCTAGATGCACTCTTTTTCTTCTTATCCTGTGACAAAGATGACTAAAGCTCACATCTCTAATCTTACACATAATGCTGTACTTTGAATAAAGCCGGTTTGGTGTCACTTTTAGTGCTGATAAGCTACACTATTTAGATAGGTGGTCTCCCTCACAAAGAAACAGCTTTGCTCTCATCTTTCCTGAGACAAAGTCAATATAAAATGTAAGTTATCCACCAAACCACCCACTCCTTATCTAAATGGACTGACAGGTTCGTTACAATATAACCCAAAAGGCCAACAAAATAACTCTGCTTTCTAACAGCAGAGGCTGGAATTTGGGTCAATATTGGGGATATGTGGTGATCAAATGTCCAGGTATAAGGTGATTTGGTGAATGGTATCTTTTTGTACTAGTTTCTGAAACTTGTGAAATACTTTGTGCTGATAAGTCAGCTCAAAGTTCTTATTTTCTATTATGAAAAAAATAAATCAGTGGGGATCTGTTTACTTGAGTTCTAAGACAGAGCTGTAAGAAGCGTTATTTGTGACATTACAGTCCAAAAGGTACAGCTATTATAGACAATCTTTGTGTTGTCTAATGAGTCAATTTAAACTTGTAGCTCCTGGCAAGACTATACAACACCCTGCTTTGACCAAACTGGTGAGGAACTATAAGTTATAATAAATACACTTTAACCTTAGTCATTATTCTGTAACATGTCATTTAGTGAATTTCAAGAAAATTCCATTCATTTTCAATCTCATTTAGCTAGTCTTAGTTAGTTCTTCTAGTCGTTCTTCAATATGTTTATGTCCATGCCTTGTCTGCATTGGAACCATATATGAATAAACAGTGTAGAGAATGTTATGGACTATCTACAGCAACAGATAAATGTCTATAAAATAAGATAATAGCCTGATATATAATAATTATGATATCATCATGAATCTCTTTTTTCCATTTAAAGTCCTTAAACCTATCATCACAGAACCTATAACTATAGGTGTGTGTGTGTTTCTTAATAATGCATTTACTGTTTAATGCATTATATTTATTAATTTTCAGTAATCAGTCATTATTGCTTGATATATACTTTCACTGCATACTACCGCCATATTACTGTTTATATTTAAAATCTTTAAACTTATCAATACACATCCAAACCCAACTTAAACTTATCTTGTATAATTTGCTTGTATCCTGAAAGGGTTGGTGTGGTGATGAAACTTCCATTGACTGTAAAGCTACCCCTACTGGTGGTGCCAGGTGGCCTGATGCCACTAAGGATGATCTTCAGTTCAAGTAGCCCAGACATTCTTGGCAGTGTATCTCCTGGAGTTCCTTCAACTGAGGCTGTAAGAAAAGAGAAAGGACCAAAAGGAAGAAAAGGGCCAAACTACTTTAGAAAGGACAACAATAAGAAAGAGAGGGACATCTAGTGGTTTTGGGGTGGACTGTCTACCTCCTGCAGGACAGCCTAAATGCCAAAGTTTATGTTAATGTTTTGTTTTTTTGGTTGTTGTTTTGTTTTTTTAGTTGTACAACAAAAAACAAGACCATTTTTTATAATTCTTCTTCTTCCTATTATTGTACAACAGGAAAAAAAAACAACAAGAAACTAAATTGCAGAGAAATAAGTGAAATGAAGGAATATTTTTTTTTAGAAACATGAAAGAATGCAAAGTATTACATGAGTTCAGAGGCCAACAGGGCAGTAGTGCTGTAATAGAGACTGGGGGGTTCTATGAAGCTTTGCATTTATGCTTATAAGTTTGTATGTAGTTGTGTTTTTGTTTTTTATATTATGTATTTTGCATTTATTTTAATCAGTTTTACTGTAAAGCATTTTACAGATTCGTTCTCTTTGAAAAGTGTTATAAACTTACCTACTTACTTACTAAAGTAAAAAAGAAAGAATAAAATCTGACAATATAATATCAACGGTCACCTGCAGGGCCGAGGAGAACATGAATGTAAGGTCTGTTTCCTCAGGTCCCAGGTCCCAGTGGGCTCCTTCTTTAATCTTGTTGTTTTCCTTATAGAAAAATAGGGGTGTTGAATGAAAGGAAAGCAATTAGTTAAATCCAGCAGTTTATTTTCAGACTTAGATGAGTAAGATAACTGCTAAGGCAGAGGAGCTCTGTACCACAGAACTGTTTTTTTAAATTAAAATCGTCCGAGATTTTAAAGAGTTTACAGGCAGCATGATATTATAACAACCAACATCAATAATCAAACAATCACCAATCTTGAAGAAAGTTTTTAAGGATTATTTTTTTCACAATATAAATATCACCATTATTAAACTTTCAAAACTTCCAAAAATATGCTCATTATTTTCTTTTAGCATTATAAGGTAATATTTAAAATGATTAAACTTTGATTCCTTTTTAACACTGACAGTGTGAAATACAGATGTAATTTATCTAGAAGAAACTATTTAGAGCTTATTTGCTTATTTACAAGTGAGCTGGCATGCTATAATGCATTATAGGGTATGTCAAGACACACTTTTCACTGTTTAAATTCAACATCATAACTGTTTGATGCATTGAAAGAAAAAGGCCCTTATGCTATTATCACCAATGTGCAAAAAGAAAAAAAAAACAAATTCACTAAAATGCTACCTTTTTTAGGAACAAAAATTAAATGACATTCACACCAGTCATTTGAGGTGGAGAGACAAATTTCAAATTTAGTTTTATCAGCACCTGAATGAATGAAATTAAAATTATCTGCATTGTTAACTACCAATAGGGGTAACAAACAGTGTCCCTCCACATGTTAATTCAAGATTCAAGAAGTTTATTGCCATTTGTGCATAACACATAGGATTTTTTTTGTGCGGCACTCAATAATGCTCCAGACTTAACATACAGCCAAACTGATTCCAGTCTACTAATTAGATAAAGTTAATCAATATTGCCGAGTGGATTCAGGTATTTAAATTATTTTAAGTAAGCTGTAAGTCACTGTGCTGAATAACAGGGTTATAAACTGACACCATTTAATATTACTTATTGTAATGTAAAACACTCTACTGCTCTGCTCCGTTGAAGGAAATCTAATTGTGCAGGAACTTATCTGAAGACCATATTTCTATTTTCCACCGTCACACAGAAAGCCAAATAAATTGCGGAGAGCAATTCACATCTTAGATTTGCTTTATGTGTGACATCTTAACCAAAACATGAAAAATAATAATGTTCTGCATTTCTACCAAAACAGAGGAGTCCAAAAAATAGGACAAAATTATTATGATTATTGTAAGTTTTTATGTTTGCCTCTGATTCATTGTTAGAATATAAGAATTAAAGATTGTTTTGCATTTAAAAAGCTTCTGTTTCAGTGAGGTGAAAAGACCTGGGGTTCCACTGAGGCCTGTAAATACTGATAGTCTGTAAACATTTTGTTCTTTGATATTTAGTATTATATATTTTCTTCTTCAAATTAATTTTAATGATTACTGGTTACATATAATGAGAAAGAAAACAGGGCTCTGGTTAATATATAGCACAAACTAGAAAATAAAATGATAAAACATGCACTAGTTACAATAACATAGTTTGTTTGGCTTGCCGAGAGATTGACGTTTGGTTCTCCCAATGGGAACACAGGATATACATGGCAGGGAGACGTCTCACCAATGAAGTGTGAGTGGGCGGGACTTTATGCTCAGCTAACGTAAGCGTTGTTAGTAGGAAGAAGAAGCCGATTCTGGAAGCCATTACGTTGCGCACATCAATTGAGTAAATCCTACTATTTTTGCGTACAATACGCACAATTACCTTTCTAAAATAGGGATTTCTGCAATTATGGCATCGCTCGCTAAAAAAAGAAAAATGAATTTCTCGGAGAGAGAGGTGGAAATTATTGTGGAAGAAATAGAGAAACAAAAGCACACACTGGTTAACCACTACAATGCTGGAGTCACCCACATGGCAAAGAATAGCGCATGGGTGGATATCCTGAAAAAGGTGAACGCTGTCACCACCTGTCCTAGAGAGTTGCCTGAGGTGAAAAAGAAGTGGTCTGACTTGAAGACGGAGGTCCGGCGGAAAGTGGCACAGGCGCGGGCCGCTATGGAGGCGACCTCCGCGGACTGCACTCCAGTTCCCGTCATCCTCACTGCTATGCAGCAGAGGATATGTAACCTCCTCGGGGAGGCCACAATCATCAGTTTACCTGCAGGAGACTCGGATGCTGAGATAACTTTACCTGTAACGGTTAACGCCGCCACCACAGTCACACTCACAGAAAGTAAGTAGACAGAAGTTTTTACTATGAGCAGGGTTGAACAAGGAGGAAAAGTTCAGATATGCTGCTCTCTGGTGGACTTATCTGAAGGTCTCAGTGAGAATATGTTCATTGTTTATAGAGTGAAACACTGCAAAACACTGCGTGTGCCAAAATGAGCATGCAATATGCAAGAGACAGATCTTAACAGAAGTGAACTACTTGTATCCAGACACTTCTTGCACAGATCATGCAGGCTGCCTGACAGTAGTCTGCTGCACAAGATTCTGTTTCTGAAAAATGATGAACATTTGGTTATTGTGCACAGGAGTTTTATTTTGTGTCCAAAACCAGCTGGGAAATGACACAAGCAGCACAAAAGAAGGATAGAAACATTACAAGTATTTTAAAAGTTTTATGATGCAAGGTGTCAACCTTCCTGGGGCCTAATAAGCTAATACTCAGAATAATACTCGGTGTGTGATGTATTTATTATACTGCTTATGGCATTTTAATGCAAGGTTAAATGCATTTTTAAAGCTAAATTAACATACAGAACTGTTTTTTTAACAGGAAGTGATACATGCATGCCATTCCAATTGAAATCCATTTCCAGGATCCTTCTCCAGCTCATTGCCATTTTTAAAACCCCAGAACATTTTCCAGCTGTGACATCCTTTCCTCAAAAACTGGTGATGAAGCCTGTGTCTGCTGTGTTGCCTTCTAGCATTTTGGGATCAAAATGAGCTCTATTGTGTTTTTTTTTTTTTCATCATACTGTGCTTTTTTCAGCTCTTCCAGCTGGCTCTGGTTCAGTTTGTGATGAAACAAAACCACTAACTGGTAAGTTGTACTTATTTTATTATTAGTTTTTTAGATCTTAGAAACTCATCTTTTAAATATTGCATGTTGGGCTAAGTATGTTTGGTGACATCCCAAGTCTTTATGTACAACATAGCTCATCACATCTCAATGAGGTGTTTTATTAAATTTACTAAGGATCCCCATTTGTTATTACTGTACACAATGACAACTTTATTCCCTCTGACTGAAGGATTGAGGGAGTGACAGTGGTGGTGGTGCAGTGGTTAGCACTCGTGCCTCACAGCAAGAAGGACCCGGGTTCCATTCCCGGGCGATCCTTGGGACCTTTCTGTGTGGAGTTTGCATGTTCTCCCCGTGTCTGCGTGGGTTTTCTCCGG
>JAQQZY010000005.1:40507337-40518392 GCA_030068375.1 Ostorhinchus rueppellii
AGTACCAAACACTGCCCAATGACACCAACTCCCTTACATATTTGACTCCTCAACAGTTAAAACCACTCTTTGCAGTGGGATTTCAACTCTTAATTTTAACACTTATGTTAAACACTGGGAAATTAACTCTTAGAATTTTGCTGTGTACATAACTTTAGATCTCTTTGTTCTTAATGCTCTCATAATAATTTTAGGTATTTGAAAGTAGAAATACTACACATATCATCTTTAATTTTCCAGGTGTTTGCAGTTGTACTTTGTCTTAAGTGTGTGAGAGCCAATGCAGTTTACCAGTTTTTATGATAAGCTAATGGCAGACATCCTATTGGTGTATGTGAGTCTCACCTAAAGCTACTCTAATATAGAGTTTTAAATTGCTTTGTATGCTGGTATTGTACTGTCTTTTAGCACCAAATATACAGTTTCTTATCACTTTCATGGAGATTTTCAGCTCCTTTTAAGTAATAATTTTGTTTTTGATCAGGAATGTGTATCAAATAAATGCATGCTGTTGCAAAATTTCAAAATAAATGATCATACGGCGTGACACTTGGGTGTTTTGCATTTTTAGTTGTAACAATATAACATTAATTCCCCTATTGGCCATTTTGAAAATCTGAAGTGCAAAAAATATTAAACCTGAAGACATACTTTGCATTTCAGGTCTACATTGGTGACAGTATAGTGTTTAAGAGCAGCATCCACATAAAGAAATACACAGTGACCATTAACACTAAAGTTTTTATTTTATTTTGAGTTTTTGTAAGATCTACTGTTTATGATGCATTTACATACTGTTTGCTTTACTCTCCCCATATTTTACCATTGCAATGAACAAACACAAGGGACATTTTTTTTTATGAGCAGAGCAAAGGGTTCCATTTTCACTTCTATACTGTGTAATAGCAGATCATACCATGTGGATGGTTCTCTGTCATAGGACAAATAACATCAGAAACAGGTTTGGACAAGTTCAACACAATAATGGGTTGCGTGTAAAGAAGTTAAGTCAGCTCCTTTGACACCTTGAACATCGGTTTCTTGCTGGTTTCCTGTTAGTTTACCCTTGTGCTTTAATTATCAGCTAGAATAAAATCTGAGAAAAAGCTGTCGATCTCATCAGGTATTTATTTCACTCTTTGTCATCCTTTCATTCTCAGATTTAAAATTTGAAGAGTACATTCTCTTTGTGAGTCTTTAAATATCCTGTTACACCCACGCTCAGGATCTTGCACCTGCATCTCTATAGCCACACAAATCCTGATTTTGCATAAATCATGTCACACTACACTTACCAGCATTGGGTTAAATATAGACAGAAGCTATAACTGCTTGCACAAACTACTTAATAGTTGATATACTTATTGGATTTCCTAAAGTTTAGCAAATTACAAATTAGTTCCAACAAACAGCTGTGTTTTCCACAGTATAATCTCACATTGTTTTCAGTCGTTACTTAGGTCACTATCTGAAAAAGTCACACACTGACCTTAACCTCATTAGATTACTTCCTGATGAGAAAAGCCAAGGAATACTACGTCTCTTTACTTATTTCGGTTTCCTTATGATCTCCTCTACTTCTTTGAATTAATTCAAGAATGTACAGTTTTTTTGCACATTTGTGTCAAATAGTGTACACATTTTTATAATGTCTTATTTGTATTCATAAGCATTGTGAGGTCTTAGCTTTTTCTGTGCTGCTATGTGAAGCTGTATCACTGAAAACTATTCAAACAAATTAAATACAACAATCTAAGCTGAACTCTTCAACAAGGAGAATGAAACAGATGTTCCACATTATATCAGGCCTAAACAAGAATTTGACCAAGATGTTTGTGAAATGGGTGACTGATTTTAAGGCATTCCTTTGAATTATACAGAAAAATTCAAACAAAAGCTGAGGTGTCTCAGGCTGTGTTTTAACAATCCATGAGCTCAGAAGAAGGAATGGTCTTTATTCTGATTTAGATTCCTGAATCAGAATGACAAATACCGATTTCTGTATCAGCATTTGTCATGCTTTTCATCAGGGCCAAAAAAAACCCCATTTGTTGTTGCATTTGTTTATTGTCCTGTGTGACTCTGTGAGAGAGAAATGCCTTACACCAATGCTGATAAACACCAAATCTGTTTTCAATCTGTGCAAATGGAAAACCCCGCAGTAGACTTTCAGTGTGACGTGTCACATCCCTGCATGAGATCATCTGGACTGTCAGCTGCACAGCCTCATGGACTGGATTTCTTTTACTGATTTAACTATTATTAAATCTCTTGTTGTTTTAGAATATTTTATGTGTTTGCTGTGTGTGCATTTTGTTTGTTTTTATCTGCTTCCAAGCCAACAGTCATTTGCCAAGTGTTCCATCTCCCATTGTTCACATCTATCAGAAAACGCTGCAGACCTGTTTGTATTGTTGTGATACAGCACAGAGTTATTCTATGGCCGTATGTCATTATTAAGAGAGGAGGGGTCATGAATAGTGACCCGAAGTGGCAGGTTCATGTGGTTGTACATTTAACTGTAAATGTTACCCTGAGGTTAGAAATGTAAATGTGGATACTGTGTGAAGACAGGTGTACATTAGTGGGAGCTTTTGTCTTTAAAACACATTCATTAGTTGCACAAATACAGAGTTGAAGGGTGATTTACACTTGCCATGGACATCTCAGATGCCTGCTAGACTTAAACATGCATAGATTAGCTGTTCTAACAGGATGTGTGTTTGTATTTATGTTTGTGTGCAGGGAGGAGGTGCAGCAGAACTGTGTTCGATGGTGCAAGAAGTTCTCCTTTGTGTGTAAAATGAGTGCCAATCCAATCACAGGGGTTTTGGACCCCTGCATCTGTAGGGTCTCTGTGCGCAAGGTAAACTACACATCCCACAATGCTTGTCATCTAGGTTCCAGTTACATAGTACTGGAGATTACTTATTAATTCTGTAGGATTTAGGTTTACAGGTTGCAGGTTGATTGATGTGACCCTATGATGGGAACTATGAACTGTCCTTAATTTATTGTAACTTGTCTTTCCAGGAACTTAAAGGAGGAAAAGCTTTTTCAAAGGTATGTTTGTTTTGTGAACTAAAGATTAAAATAAATGAGCCACACCATAGGGCTATCTACATGCACTCTTTTTTGCAGAGTAGAACTGATTTTACCTCTGCTCAGCATAACCCACGTCATCCTTCTGACCTGTAAATTCTTCCTCGTAAAGATGAAAGTACCCATGGTCCTTTATAAAAGACATTTTACAATGTCAGTTATTGTACCGGCCATGTCAACATCACAGGGGTTTGTTACAGAGGCATGTGACAGGACTCAGTCATAGGGTAATGGCCATGTGAAGTGGACAGTAACAGATCACACTGTGTTTGTGTGTGCGTGTGTGTGTGTGTGTGTGTGTGTGTGTGTGTGTGTATGAGCTGAGATTTAAGCACCTGTCCTGTAGGTAACACATCTGCTGTTTCAGCTAGGTTTTGCCATGTCAAATTATTGGCATATTATCAAGTCACACCTTGATTATAGGGTTCATTTTATTTCCAGTCCACTGACAAGGGTCCTTGAATGTTTAGTCATCTGTTTACAACATACGTCTGCCCAGTACTGTCTGTCCACTGTACTAAAATATACAGTAAAGTGTCTTTAAAGAAGAATGCTCTCCTGAAGGCATGACTAATACATTTAACCTTTACAGGATTACACACACGAGGAATGACACACAGTCAAGAATTATTATTCAGCTATCTGAAGTCTGACACGTCGCCTCAGGTGCATCTTTGTTACATGCAACCATTTACAACAAATGATATCCTGTTGTAGAATGACGTCCTCTGCACATCCTCCTGCAGATATCAGCAAAATCAGATGCTTCTCAGCTACGACTGCAGACTTGAAGAAAGAAAGAGAAAAGATGGAGCACACTGATAGATTCAGTGTTTATTCATAATGGAGTCAAAGCTGTGTTCGGTTTGCACCACCAGTGTGCTTTAACGTTTCTCCCCTTTTCTTCAACATCCTGCTGTTTACTCAAAGAAACAATATAATGCAATGCTGCTGCCTTTTGGTACATTACAAATATTATGTTATGTAACATTTGTGTTAACAAACAGCCCCAACTTTGGATATTCGTTTAAGTTTAGCTACAATAGAACTGTGTGTGTGTGTGTGTGTGTGTGTGTGTGTGTGTGAGAACTATACAGGTGTATTCATATATCAGACAAAGCCCAAATTTAAGTTCTTTCTGCTATTTTTCTTTTTCTTTTTATTCATCTGTTAGTGCAAAACTTTTGTGTTTTCTGAAGAAAGCAATTACATCACTTTATAATTTACTCGACTGAAAGTACAAATTGTTTTTACATTAAAGCTAAACAACATATTTCATACTGTTGAACTACCTCTGAATTAGTGCAGGCTCTTGGTCATCATGTATACAAAACACAAAACAGATGAGGACTCTCCTGACCCTCTTGTACGAAGCACTGCTGACTGGGCAGAAAGTCATGAATGAAGAGGTTAAAGGAGTTTATTGACTTGTACATCAAGCCACTCTCTCCCGTTTCCCTGAATTTACTTCCTCACGATGCAGTTGAATGAGAGCCACTCATTGAGGTGACATACAGTGTGTGGACAGAACAAATGAAGTCCGATCTGTATCTCGTAGGAAGTCGGACTCTTCCTGCTGATTCAAGTGTCTGAAGGAAATAAAATATAAAGAAGTGAACCAGACTAGACTTGGTGTTGACTTGTTTATCATGTCTGTCTACAGCTCGGCTTTGCTGATCTCAACATTGCAGAGTTTGCTGGCTCAGGCTCCGCAGTTCGTTGCTGCATTCTCGAGGGCTATGACACCAAAAACACTCGGCAGGACAACTCTATCCTCAAGGCAGGACACACACAGTGAAATATGTGTATATACACACAGACACAATGAACCAATGGATGATGAGGTTATGTAACAACTGTTGTTTACAGGTAATGATTGGGATGACTCTTCTGTCTGGAGACCCGTGTTTTAAAACGTGAGCTTATCTTTATTTCTTTGTCTGATCCAAACACCTTAATGAGTTACATGTGATAATACTCACTATGTGCTGTGGTTTCCTCCTCAGGCCTCCTAGCACGGCCAAATCTGTCTCTATTAGTGACGAGGACCCCACCCTGCAGCTGGACTGTAAGGGGGAGAGCACTGATGCCACAGCTCAGCCACTAGGGGGCATCGTGGAGGGAAGTCGGCACTTAAAACCCAGACAGTCATCAGTTCGTAGCTCAGGTACATGGGCGGAGGAACTGAAGGAAAATGTGTTTCATTGTAGTGAAAGGCTGCAACTAACAATTCTCTCAATGATTGCCTAATATATATATTTTATGACACATTAATTAATTCTTTCACATCTTAAAAAAATGGAAAAATAATGAACTCTACTTGGCTTAGTTGGTGAAACTTACTAACATTAATGCTGTTTTTCATAATGCTAGAGGTGGAATGCATGAGCACAAATTTGATATACATCTGCTTTACCTAAGGATTTATCATTTCATGTTACTATATTGTTCTACTTTTACCACTTGACCACATTTGAGTAGGGAATTATAGTAATTTACTCAGTAGTTTACAAATGATGTGAAACTAACCCAACTTGACAGAGTACAGCATTGAAATGATTTCACATATTTTCATCAGTGTTAAAAGTCGCACATAGGAGCATGCATTTTTACCAGAAACTCTGTAGTTTTAGTGTTGACCCCATTTTTATGAAATGGTTTATTCTTTTTTTCGTCAAATGTGTTCATAAGATAAGATAAGATAAGATTGTATTTATCCCACCATGAGGGAATTTCACAGTTAACAGCAGCAACATTAAAAAAACCCCACACACAAGTGAAAATGAAAAATGTAAAGAGAAAATTTGAAAAAATTTGGCATTTACATGAATATTTATATACATAAATTATAATTACAATTGTAAAAAAAAAAATCTTCCCTTTTCTTTTACTGCTGACACCAGTCACTTTTTACAGAACAGAAAAATTGCTTTCAGGGCATTATAAAGGTGTGTAGCAGCACTGATGGCACAAACTACATAATCTGTACAGGATCAGGTCCTTGAAGAAGGCCTGATCATTCTGGGTGATCCAAACATGTGAATGTTGGTTGTTGCCATTAGGACACAGATATTGTCGATACTGTCGATGCAGAAAAAGCAAGTTCAGAGTCATTTATTCCTACTGCTTTCAGCCTTTTAAATGACACAGTGTAAAATGGAATTATCAATATTTGTAGATGTTGTATGACTGATGCTGGTTTCCGTTGTTTGTTTATTTGTTTACTGCTGGCTGGCTCTTTATATGTTGACAGTTTTTATAATTTTAGTGTATATGTCTGAATAAGTCAAATAGCAGAAGATTGTCTTTTTTTGCGTTGCTGGTCTCTTCATTTGAAATGTTGTGTGTTGACAGCAGAAGAGTCAGTAAAAATTGAGGTTTTATGGCAGTTCATTTGTCAGTTTTTTTTTTTAATGTTTGTGTCTGGGAAAGACATGAATTTTGTCTCTGAGGTCTCAAGCTAAGAAAGTTTTTTATTTTCTTTTTGCTCCATTGATCTGCAAAGTAGTATTTGTACCTAATGAAAGATCATTTGTGTGATTTCTAAAAACACTTCCCAATGTATGGATACAGAAATTGAAAAAAAAACTTAACAAAAAAACAGTTAATAATAAAAAAAAAAGACAAAAATGAATAAGGAGAGGTTCTTCTAACTGCCTGTGTCATTGATGGTGGAATGTTAAATAACCATCACACCAGTAAAGTCTCCATTTGGAGCATATCATGCATTCAGGCGTCATTGTGTGTTTGTTGTGTGTTTGCATGCAGGGCTGCCTGAAGAGGGAGAGAGTGTGTCCAGCCCAGATGAGGTCTTTCAAACCGGTCATGTCCGCAGTTCTAGTTACGCCAGCCAACACAGCAAGATATCAGGTCACACACTCTCTGATGAGTTGTTAATTGGATGCCTTTGATAAACATACTCTGATTTGTCCTTGCAGGTTGAAAATCAAATCACTTGACCATCCTTATGTTCCCTTTCTCAGGCTACAGCACAGGTCACTCTCGTTCCTCCAGCCTGACTGACCTGAGTCACCATCGTAACGCCTCCTCCAGCAGCAGCGTCTCATGTGGGTTGGCCCATGCCGCCCAGCCGCCTCCCTCCACCCCCACCGAGATGCACAGACAAATGACTCCCACCAAACCAGAACGACCTCCTCCACCGTCTGCAGCTGCCCTCATGTCCAACAGATCCTCCAGGTAGATAAGCACACCTGCAGGGTCGGCTTATCCGTGTGAAAGTGGAGGATTTTCATGTGTTGATGTCACACTGAGGCATGTCTGGGCTCCCTTACACTGATAAAACCCAGGGTTGAATCCCAGGCATGTGTAAAACTTGCATGCTTTAAATTCTCCAAGAATTCATTCCTTTGTGAGATGGAGTGTGTTGGTCGTGTGAAAGGGCCTCAGTTGGAGAGGGGATGAGCTAAGGCATAGAGCTGCAGAGAGCTTTCCAAATTTTACAACTCTGCTCCCACTTAAAACATAAATATTAATCTGTAGTCATTTTGCCTTTGCAGAGAAACTTGTATTATACATGTGTGAGCCATAGATAATCCAGTTTACTATAAATGTTGTGCTCAAATCACAAACCTTCTAGTCAAGACAGCGCTTAAAAAGTACTATTAAGTAAGTTTTTGTCATTTTAGGAAGTCAGTTACCTCATATTTTAGGCCTAGGCATCTTATTTTTATTTGTACTTTTTCATATGTGGGACATATGCCCAAGAAATATAAAACCTCTGTACACATATATAATAGTGTAATAACATAAAATTGCTTAGTATAAATAAAACTCTGGAGGATTACAATCAATTAAAATGTAACAATGAGCTGCACCAATGTTTATTTGCTTTCTATTGCCTTATATTGTTATTCAAAAGTATAATCAAGTTATATTTTACATTTGAGGATGTGCTTTCCTCTATCTGTCCACTATTACAGAAGGTAGTACTTTTATTTTGTTGAATGGTATGTTCATCATCTTCACCATATGAGCATGGCATGATAAACACATTGCAAGAACTGCCTGAGACACATTTTATTTACATGCATTGAACATTCACATTTGTGCATGCGTGTGCAGGCCTAATAAAACAGATATGTATAAAGCTTAGTGGAAGGTTGATATAAATGTTCATTTTGATGACTAGCTCATTTTTATGCACAGCACTATTCCAAGCTAAATGAGTTACATGTTAATTTAGCTTGTATTTAATCTTGTCCAATGACAGGAGGAAGAAGGACACTGTGGAGAGGCAGCACAGCTGTGTGGATGACACCCGCATCGACGCTGACCAAATCGTGGAGAAGATTGTCCAGAGCCAGAACTTTTCCGACAGCAGCAACAATGAAGGTACCACAATGGGACAATTTTGGGAATTTAGTTGCAACAGAACATTTTAGTATCAAATAAAAGTGATAATTCCTGCTTTTTGGTTCCTTTTTCCATTTCAGACAGCAACTTGAGATTGTTTGTAAGTAAAGACGGTACGACTGCCCTGAGTGGAACGCATCTGACCAACAGGTACAGCATTCATGATTCCTCTTACTTTTTTTAGATTTATTTTAACCAGCACTGTTATATATTTATTATTTATTTATTATTACTGTTATATTTATTTAAAGTAAGTGCATTTCTTTGCTTTTTTCAGAGTGACACCAGGTATATTTGAGCCTGTGGTGATTGAGACACACTGAGACACAGACTTCGCTCTGGTTTAAATGCTCCGTTGACATCTGATTGTCTGCGACTGCACCAGTATGTGCATGTTTGTCATCAGGACACATGACTGGATATAAGACTACTATGGTATAGATATAACCTATATAGGTCCCATGTGTAGGTGTACATTTGGTGGTGGTCAGCACATTGTTTAACATGATTGCTGTATTTTCTCAAATAGTGGACTGGCCTTTTTTATATATAGTAAAGACTGGACTAAAGAACTAAACTAGAGGATTCCATAGGAGGCAGGCCTCCGATTTGATAATATTTCACATACAGCGGCTCCAATATCATTGTGCCTTTCAGCCGTTTTCGTTAACATCCTGTTACTTTATGTGCTGGGCTGGTTCAAGTTAAGGCACAAATGAGTTATTTTATGAAATTCATGCACACTGACACTGACACTTACTTGGAAACACTGTAGGGAACAGTATGTCAAATATAAGAACTATAACGGGTCTCTGTTAGCCTGAGTGCCAGCTCCTACTTGAGAAATTGCAGTAATCCATAACTCTAGAGGTTTTTCTTTACATTGGGTGTCTCAAACTGGTGTCCATCAGTTGTGAACTTTTCATGAAATCAAACGTCTTCTTTACAGTTAAATCCTTTTGAGGGGTAGAGGCAGGTCATGCAGGTTAGTGACTCCTGAGCCTCCCAAAAGACAATGAAATATTTCTAAATTCAGAATGAATGGTGTTTCATTATCTACTAAACAAGGGACCAGTCTGAAAAACCAATGTACGCAATACTTGAACGATACCCAAAAAGCCACTGCATTGTGGGAATTGTAGTGCATCACTGACTAAAATGTGTTTCGGAGGTCCTTGTCAACTTGTGAGTTTATTTTAGGAACTGGTATTCATTCAGCTCATGGTACAACACAGTTAATATCAGTGTTGGTTCATCATAGCCAGTGTTTTATAGTTTAATGTATGATTGTCCACTGGTAAGAAGTACTGTGTAGAGACAAGTATTTTTGACTGAACTTGTTGAAGAGGACCCACTGAACACGGTGCCATCAGAGGCTCATTCTGCCTCTGTGCAGACCCAATCAATCAGCCTAGAACTGGAACAGAAGCTTTTTTCATTTATTTTATTCTATGTGATCACTGTATATATGTACCAGTTCTACTATTTTGCACACATCTAGCGTCGGAGGAGGAATATTATAGAAACCACTAAAAGAAAATGGAGATGTGATGGTTGTCTGAAATGACTTCATTATATTTCTGCTTGTCTAAATGTCTTTATTCTTTTCTATGTTTCATATCAAGGCCTGGGGTCTTGGTAAAAGATAAAATGTGATTTATGAATCAAAGGTTACTCCAATAACACATCAGCAAAGCATGTCTTCATATGGCTGGCCGTATGAAACTGTCCACTGTCTGCACTCGCTAAGTACGTAACCACTCAAAGGATTTTAATATGCTTGTAAATGAATAGGAATGTAACGTATTGTGTAGGTGTGCTTACATCAACATATTCAGTGAGAAACGTTTTAAAAGTTTTGGTCGGATACTAAAATGTGTGTCACGATAAAGCTTTCATACACACCTGTAAACCAAACAAAAAAGTAGGGATCTATGAACAGGAGAGCTGTTATGTTATGTTACACTGAAAGACTCAACAGACAAATTACACTGGCCAACAATGATGAATTCTGCTACTGGGAGAGAAATAAAACAGGGTTCCCTCATATGCTCTTAAAAAGTATTGAATTTACAAATCTTCATTTAATACCTTAATAAAGTCTTTAAAAGTATTGAATTTGATATGGTAGGTCTTAAACTTGTTCGCTGTTTTGTGTTTAAATGGGTCATTTTTGAAAATAAGAATCAGTTCTCAACTAACTTACCTGGTTAAATAAAGATTATATAAATAATTGTGTCTCCAAAATGTCTAAGATGCCCACAAAGTAATGTCAGTCTACTCGGTTCCACCTGTTCCAACCTGACAGTTTATATTGAAATTAGGCACCAGTTATTGATAACTTTGCAGCAACCAGTGAGAAATGACGCAGAATGGTGGGAATAAAAGAGTTGGAGTAAATAAATCCATTTTCCTAAATTCTAGGGGTCACAAATTTTTGTCAGTATGGCCATGAAATGGGCTTTAAATTTGGTTCTTGGTAGTCTTAGGCAACATTTACACGAAAACCATCTGAACCAAAAGTGGCGTTTCGTTCTCACTTTTCACTCTGCATTTTGATGAGCGTTTCTGGGTGAAATC
>JAQQZY010000005.1:40600394-40643683 GCA_030068375.1 Ostorhinchus rueppellii
GGATTAGTTAAAAGTCAGGTTATAAGCTGCTGTTTCTACAAAATGGATAAGCGACAAGACTTTTGTCAGGCACTGTATATGATTTGGACCCTTAACAGAAACTGTACCAGCCTGTTTTTATTGTGATGCTCTTAGAGGTGAAGCTGTTTTTCAGATGAAGAACCGACACACATCTTCCTTATGTATGGATGCACTTTATGTTCACAGCACATCACTCACCACTGGTTCATTAATTATTAAACTGCAGACTATTAAATCATGAAGGACTTCAGCAGAAGAAAATGAAACAAAACACCCATTTTTCCACTCCATCTTTATTGCTTATTCATACTAAATGGCCTGGTACTATTTAGATCATGAAAAACTGAACTCCATACCATTTGGATCAGATGTTTTTGACTCAAAATTGGAGTACACTTATTAACAATTACCAAAAAAAGAGAAAGGAATAACAGAATGTCGACAGGCTCCAAAGCATGACATAAGATGAAATCTGAAACATTTTGTGACACAGCAGTTCTCCAGAGGCAGTATTTCACTTTTAATTTCAGCACTTTATAAATAATAAACAGTCAACCCTCAACAGTAGCTTTTATGAGCTTGTAATATTTGCAAACAGCTTTTCCTGGAAATCAAAATTAGAAACATCTTGATAGAATGACTTCAAAATTAAGGAGATTACGTGAAGTTGAAAATGTCCAACATATTTCTCTAGAGAGCATTGCACACCTCTGCTACCAAAAACATTCACCAAACACCAACAATTCCTCAGAAATAAGTGATTTAAGTCTTACAAATGTTTTGAGCACTTATGAAAACGTGATAAATGCTCTGAAAATCCATACATTTGAAGCCCAGACAAAATATTTAGCGAGTCTCTGATAAAGCTTTTCATTTTTACCAACGTCAGGTTCCCGTAAATCACTCAAAAAACTGTACATGAGAACCAGAAAATCGATCAGTAAGTGAACCCAACTGATATGAAATAGCTTAGTAAACCCACTCATGAATCAACATAATCCTTATAATTATGTAATTTGAGGATCCTCCCTGTGGTGCTACATACAGCATGAGAACGTCCAACCTGATTCAGCTTAACTATCACGTGTTACAGTTCAAGTGGGAAAACATGAACACTGTGATGGAATATAAACGGTGCTGCATGTTTTTTCACAAATGACAGGGGTGTGCAATTAAAATCAGGAGTGTAAAGAATCCTGTGCTTTGCTAATATTGTGTTATATGTGGAGTTTAACCCGCTCTAGCCCATCACCCACATTTGTCATTCATCATTCTGTGCTACATTCACCAGTGCAGAGGGAGTGTCTTTGTTCATTTATATATTTAACATGGATTTAAACATATGTGCAATGCATAATCAACAGTGATCTGATTAATGATGTTGGTAAGAGAACGAGGGCATTGTTTGTGAGTTTTCCTGGAAAGTGAATGTTGTGTTTTCTACTGACTGCCTGTACATACTTGGATTTTTTCCTGTTTTTTTTGTTTTGTTTTTTTTTAAATATACACCTAAATTAAACTGAATTTTTGATCATTTGAGAAAAGATCCAGTGCACAATTCACTTTCAGATTAATCATTAGTCATTCTCCTTCTACACATTCATTTGCTGGCCTGCTATTCTACATTTTACAGTTACCTCCAGTAACTTTAAGGTCCCTGACACAGCTCAGAATCAAAGTATTAAAACATGTTGTAAAAACATAAAATTCAGCTTTATCTATTGAATATAGTAGCTATATTGTATTAAACAGCCAAATGACACATCATCTCAAGTGAGAAATTTCCTGTGTTCCTAGTTTTTGGCCAGTTATTTTTTTGTCTTTAAAAATATTTATCAGGACATGAATTAAATCAACAAACCTGATGAATATAAACATAACTCTGCTCATTTATGTCTGTTGACAAAACAACTCCATTGTGCACCTTAGACTCAAAAGAGTCAATGAACAAATAGACCTGGGTTTGGGTTAAGATACAAGGCAATTTACACCAACAAGTTCTTCCAAGTGTGGGTGAGAGAAGCGATAGCATTGAGTGACAACAGATCCTGCAAGGTAACACCTTCAGTCCAATCACAGATCAGATTCTAATGTATCTATGGTCAAAAACCCAACCTGTCCAACACCTTACTCCCCCGTTATGAATGAAACTCATCTATGTGATCCAGAAATGCTTCATTTTATTTCCCCTTTTAGCTTTTAAGATTAAAAAAAGTGTACGATTTAAGTGAAGCAGTTACTTTAGCAGCATGTTGCCTGACTGACCGTAAAAATAAAAGCCTTTTTCAGACTTTGTTAAAGGATAATTGATTCCTTCAGCCTTGTTTTTGTTGTTATCTGGCTTCTTATTTGACAAGATCAAGAACAAAACACCAGAGATATTAAAGAAATCAGGATGCTGTTAGAAGTCACACAGATGGATACAATTCATGTATATTTCACTTCTACTTTACAACAAATGACAATTAGCTTGGTTTAAATGAGCCAAAGCCAGGCCCAGATGGTAGGTTTTCTTCTCAAAATTGTTTAAACTATTCCACTGTTCCATGAGAGCCTCTTAAATTTACTGTCTACACCAAAACTGCTTTACATTCATATTTTATATTCAGATGTGACACTGAATGAGGCTACACAGTGGTGTACGTGCATCTAAATTATTACAACTACAAGGGTCAGCATTTCTAAAACTTCAATGTCATACTGTACCACAAATGTTTAAGTGTGTTAAAGTGCGACAGAGAAATGGAACACATGATTGATTGATTGATGAAATTAACATTAAAGATGTGAAAGATAATACAGATGCTTGTCTGGTGCTCATTCTTTCATCAATCATTTCTGTCCTACATGTGTATGAATACACGAAGAATATGAAGTAAAGTTTCCAATTTTGTAAATATAAGGTCTTGTTTTATAATTGATGAATTCTATGTCAAGTGCACTAAAAGAAGCCAATTTGTCATTTTCAGTTTATTTTTGCATTTGTGTGGATTTGATGATTTTCCTCAGTCCTATGTATGAATTAAGTGAATTTCATTATGACACCAATATAGAAATATGACCTTCAGCAAAGAGAAATGCTCTGACATTTTATAAAAGAAATATATAATATTGAACCTGGCAAATAAATGTGAGATTTATCGACAATGGAAATAATCATTCATTACAGCCGTACTGACAAGGGTGAAGAGACATGATTTACTGTTTGCTAAAGCAGAAAATACACTTGCATGTAGCACAAGTGTGTAAGATTTCCAAGGACTAATTGTGTGTTCAAGAGTGCTTCTGTTGTAATTGCTTCCACCAAGTCATTCATTTTCTGTGCCTTCTTTAAGACTCCATCTGGACTCCTTCAAAATTAATAGCTCCTTAAAGATGCAAACAATATTTAGCAGTTTAGCAGTTCTTATCCTCAATTGTGCAATCTTCCATGATGCACAAGCTAGTTTTTCTGTAGCATTTGCTGGAACAGAGATGTTGCATCTAATGCTCATGCTCAGCATTGCATCTACTGTCAAATGTAAGAAATTAAAACTGCCAGATAATTAAAAACAAAAACAAGGTTGGAAAAAGCGGAATGATCCTTTGAGGAACAGTAGGTATCTAGGACTGGACTGGACTAAACTTGAATAATTGGGTTTCTCTGTCTTATATTTTCTTAGCACTGACCATATGTCAGAAAAACAAATTTAAATACGGAGTAAAGTCATGAGTGTTTACAGTTATATTATAAAACATACACACAGTAAAAGGATGAAACAGAGAGTATTTACATATATAACAAAGAAGTCCATCATTGTGCCACAATGTCTAGGAGGACATCCCTCCCGTCAACATGAGTGTGATGCTTCTCTGCCGCCTACACACATAATGGCTAATATTCACTGTACATGTGTCCACAGCTCAGTGGCTTCCACAAGCAGTGTGAGAGCTGAGACCTCTGATGGTGGAGCAGGAGATTACACAGCCTTCAGCCTTTCATTCATCTTATACAGTTAATGGGAGTGAGCTGGGGAGGGCTTTTGTTTCCTTTCACTGAGAATCAAGCATCACTCCGACTGTTTGTTCTGTCATAAATCTTCGACACTCTCTCTCTCACAAACACACACACACACACCACACACAGACAGAAAACAGTCACTCACCCCACAAACCTGTCCCAACTGAAGAGATGCTTATGTGCAGCAAAGGCAAGCCCCCTCACAATAAAAACACCATGCACCACATCTTAACTCCTATGTGTCATATATTAAGGTTCTTTCCAAACTGTTGTGAAGAGGGTCAGAGACACAGATCTGCTCTACAAAATAATAGTAATCATAATAATAATCATAATAATGCACACAATTTGACCCTTGTGGTGATGACAGTAGGAGGGGCCTCAGGTTGCTTTGCTCAAAGCTTGCAGGGAATCGTAGCTGTGGTGGCGTCAACCCCTTTGTTCATAGTTTACCTCCTGTCCATGATTTGTTTCCATGGGATCTTCTTTGAAGTTTTCACACTGCTCCATGACTTTCCTAAGAAATTAAAAATAAGTTAGAGATCTCTGCATGTGTGCTGATGGTCACATCAATGACATGTGGTCCGCATAAAGTTAGAATTGGTGCAATTTAGAGTATGAATTACGTGCTTGAAATGTAAATAAAGTGACTGGAGAGAAACAATGTGTGAATAATAGCTGATAATCAATTAATATAATTTGTAATTTGTCAAGCAAAGCGGTATGAGCTTTTTTGTCATATATGTTAGTACGCATTTGGGTGTCTTACTACCTTCATCTACAGTATAGCTTCAACTATACTTTTTTTTTTTTTTTTTTTACAGACAATTATGAATTATGAGATTAATGAATTAATCATTAAAGTAATGAACAGGTTGAACAACTATGAAACTAAAGTTTAACCTTAGTAAATTTTAATGTTTTTGTTACATGGTATAGATTAGATAGATGATCCTGTTTTGCTTTCACACGTCTTGCCATCATCATCTACGTTTGCTGTGTCTCCCTTTATAGACAAACATCAATCTGCTAACAGCTGATCACTACCATTCATTTTTCTTCTTTTGTTTTTCCATGCCTCAATTTCCTGTGAGTCGTCCTAAAGTCCACACTATCTATCACTATCACTGTATATGCACTGAACCATGGGACATTTTGAGCCAGACTGAGACCACTTGTTTTTGTTGGACCAAATGCCGGCTGTTTGGTTTGGAATAAAGTGGAGTCCAAACCTCAGGACAAATGAGGTATGTCCTACAGAGTATGGACTTCAGATGTTCGTGACAAAAGAAACAGAAAATATGAACAAACTCGAACGGTAGCTTGAGCATACAGTGTTCTGTTAGCAATGCACTGTTTCCTGCAAGTGTTTGTTTGGTGGCTTGCACAACAAGCTACGGTGTACAACAGAAGTTGAAAATTGTGCCTGAATGCACCTGAAACACCAGAATCAGATTATTTCCTTCATTGGTGAGGACAAAATGATTCACAGGAAAAAACTGTATTTGTGTGAATTTGTAGATATTTAGTTTAATAAGCAACACAAATGCTGTTCAGGTAAAATTTTAAAAAAGAAAGAAAAAAAAAAAGAGATAAAGCTGAAGTGGATTTACCTGGCCATCTCCTTAGTCTCAGGCTGTGAGCTCTCCAGCTCCAAAACTTTCTCCAAAAGACCAACTCCTCCTTCCTTTATCAGCAATGGACAATACTTGCTTGCTATAGCCCAGAAATAGAAAGTAGACTGATTATGAAAATTCATTCTAATATATTTTTGTATAAATAAATTAGATGTACTGTATTTATGTGCATCTAATGGTTAAGAAGTATCATTTGTAAGATGCAAAAGTCACATGACCAGCATTAGAGTTTCAGGAACACCTCTGAAAATGTAAACACAAAGGTTTCAGTGCTAAATGAGGACTGCTTTGTAATGGCCCAGTGCTTCAGATACTCACGGTAAACTGACACCAGATTGTAAAGAGCCCATGTGGCCCAGTGCTGACTGACAGGGGAGATGCTCTGAGGCAGCAGCCGCAGGATGGGCTCGAATGACCTAAAGACCAAACTCAGTTTAAACATTCAGACAGATGAACCCAGTGACATCTGTGCTGTACGAGACTGCTACACATAGACATATGATACATACTATGTTTGACTTTCGTGGGTTGCACACTGACATGTTCAAATAAATATTATACACGTGAAACACAACAATAACTTGTGCAACACAAAACATGGCTATGTATTGTGTTTGCGCGTTCTGACTTAACAGAGAAATGATTACAATATTTGAGGCACATTATGTAACTTTGAAGTAAGCATCATATTTTGTAAATTGAGACACACAACGCAAAAAGAAAGACACCTGTAGTTGATGTTGCGGCGAGAACTGACATCCCAGCTCTGGATGGCATCCCACATTTTGTCCATCACTGCATCTCTTCGTGGCTCCTCCATAGACCAAACCTCTGGCCCATCAAACATGATGTGTGAAAGCACGCCACATGCATTATATGATACTTCGATCCCATCTGCCTTACTGTCTAACAGGTTACTGTGAAAACATTAAATAGAAAGGACACATACATGCAGATAACTGTGACTGTCTGATTTCAAGGAGGTGTGAGAGAATGAAATTAGTACAGTCAGGTTGTAATGACTGAATTACTACTGTAGCAACATCAGCTTTTAGGCATTTAACATTATCTTAACAGAACACAAAACAGTGAACTGAAAAATGTTTGTGACTTATTTTTAAAACTGGTCTGCTACCTGAATACAGTGATGAACTGTGGGGTGAGCAGCTGCGGCCTCAGAGCTTTGACCTCTGCAACATTTCCCAAAAGCCCCAACATGTTGCGGTGCAGCTCCTGCTTGTCTGGAAACTCCTTGATTTAAAGAATAAAGTCATTAATTATTTCAGTAGGTCTTATCATCATCTAGGGTGTATTCCTGGATAAGTGTACTAACCTGTAGACACTCGAGAAAGAGACTCATGCCCCGACAGTTAAGGAACATTTGACAGTTGTCTGGAGTCTCATCTGTGATGTTCCACAGAGCGCTCCAGGAAAACTCCATCACCTGGTCACACTGTGTGGAAATCAACACAAGTAATGCCTATTTAGCAACTTTTATTTAGCAATGGTGACTATGAACTACTACTACAGAATATGTGTACAGGTGAGTCAGAGTTTTGTCTAAAATCAAATTAAAGACACTCAAGGGTTCACACTCACCATTCTGTCCTGAAGTTTCTTCTGAATTAAATTCAACATGGTCTGGAATTTTGTAAAAAGAACCAAGTGAGCAAGTAACAAGCTGTCGCAGCTTAGATGTTCATTTCAGACTTTCAGTACATCTACAGAAAAATTCTACCATGATGCTGCTAAAGTAAAGTATTGTGTTGTGCAGGTGCAAAAGCAATGTAAGGACCAACGTCTCTGATCTATGGATATTTTTATTTCACTGAAACAGTAAGGAAAACCTGAATAATAAGCACATGGGTACTGACATGATTCTCTGCTGCATATAATTATGGTCTGGTTCAAGACTGGACACTAACAAATTTCTGAGTGGTCCTGTTTCTCCTTTCTTTTTTGTTATCAAAAGAAAAAAAACAAAACAAAATATTCAGTTAATATTGGCAAGCTTTCTGTTGTGCATCACACCATAGGTGAAAACATTACCATATATTTCAATATTGTATATGACCACTACCATTTATAGTGGAATATAGTGAAAAAGCAGCGTCTCAACTGGCTTTAACATATTACTGCATTGTGCAGTGTTTAATTATTAACCAATGCAGTAGATTTTCTGTTTTAAACCTGACCTACACACATTTTCTATCCACCTATAATAAAGAAAAGCAAAAAGAGTTAAGTTCATTGACCTTACCTTGACAAATCCCATCTTGCCCACAGCCTCCTTGTGATGGTTGTCCACCTGACACACCAAAGCATTGCAGAGGTGAACAGCAATTCTCTGGATGGACTCATCCTGCCTGGCTGGCTCCAGGATTTTCAGCAGCAGCTGGTTGACCCGACTGTACTGGAACTCCAGTTCCTCAGGGATACTGAAGTTACACAGAGTCAGGCAGCAGTTCCTTTGGACCTGATGGAGCAAGGCCAAGGAGAAAAGGATAAGATAGATGAAGTTAATGACTTAAAAAAAACTCTAGACCTTGGACAGACTGAATCTGAAAGCTGAGCCTTCTTTATCATAGATTAGATGATCGCACTTACAGTAACCTCCTGGTACTGCTCCATCCCGTTCAGCACTACTTCAATGACCTCCCGGCGCAACCGCACACTCTGGTCACTGCGGTATTCCGTGTTGGTAAGGTAGAAGAGAGCAGCACTGCCTGTCACTTGGATACTCTTATCATATTTGTGACACTTCAGTGCTGCAATGACAAGCTGACAAGCAGACAGAAAGTTCAAGACAGAGATATGAGTGTGTGCCACAAAAACTACAAGTGGTACAAATTCAAGATACCACATTCTTAAAAAAACAACTCTATATTAAACACCATACTTGTAAAGCTCGGAGCAGCTGGCCACAATGTTGTATCCTGGCGATGTCAAACAACTGATTGATGGCTCTGTGGGCCAGTTCAGGCCGAAACTCTGTGTAAGCTTCAATAGCATTAAGGACCTGGTCTTCATTCTTTGATCCAGTCACCTGAAAAAGTCCAGAAACACTGACATTAAATCCAGCCCAGCAAAACTGGTTAAAAGTATATCATAAGACTGTTTAGTTAATGAATCAAACCTTTGGGCAGTGCACACTGCACTTTTTAGTAAGAGGGAGTTACTCTCATAGAAACTGACAGATGTGACTAACTACCAAAAGTACTCTTAGATCTCAGATGGAAAGACTGATCCAACAAAAAGCTCATAGACCAACTAAAGACATTTTGTTTCTCTGACTCTGACTTGAATAAATTTTTAAATATGGAGCACAGTCGAGTGTATTCACTTCTCTCTTCAGTGCTCTTGCTACAGTTCAGACTCAGGATAGGATTGCTTTTAGTACCCATCACCACAGGTAGGAACTTTGTACTTTTGAAAGGTTATGTTGGTATCTGTTCTTCACAACTATGAGAACAGCAAAGACACCATGTCTACTGGATGAACGTTTATTATGCAAGTCAAATAAATTATGATCATTAGTCATGTAATGCATGTCTTCATGTGTCCTTATAATTTCTACCTTATATGCAGGGATGTGCATCACATTACAGAGGGTGGTGTCATATAAACCCAGAAACTGCAGAGGCCTCTTCAGCTCCTGGAAGGGGTAGATGCTGCTCTTACATGGCTCAATGCTGGAAGACACAACAACACAACTTATTCATCGGTTCAATCTAACAGTAAGTGAAAATGTGTTCAGCACGTTTTGTGATTCTAAATTATGGGAAAGTGCATCATGTTTTTTTCTTATTTTGTCATGTTCTAATATCTTGATTACAATCTACAGCTGGCAAATCACCTTGGTCGGCCCATAGCTTCTTCAAAATGTGGAACTGTGCAGTTGTCTAGCATAATGTGCCCAGAGATGTCCAGAGACACCAGATTGAGCAACCGTTGTACAATGGCTGTGAGGATTTTCCTGGTCATCTTAAACTTTGAGGTCCGCCTGCTCTCTCTTGAGATGTCCAGATGCCTGTAGAAAACAAGAGACGTGTATTAACTTTATTCACTTCAAATAATTAGTGTGCACATATTATACTACAATAAATATACTATACTAAAAACTTAAAATTAAGACACAAAGTCAGAGGATTCACAATAAGCTTCCATTCCACAACTATACAGAGCCTTTTCATGTCAATGCATATTAGATTTTAAAATAAAGCACTTGGGTTTGAAGGATAAAGTTTAAAAAAAAATTACTGAAATTAGTTAAAATACAGGTGATGATATCCAATTTGCCACCCACTCATAGTAGCCCAATCCAGAGAACCAGTGCATTAGGTGCCTTTAGAATAGGACCTCTAGCATCAACGTTTCCTGCTCATAACCCATAATAGCAGTTATTTATCTGATACAGGATGCTGTACTGGTATATGATGGATTCATCCATGGGAACTACAATTTTATTATTATGACATCTGCCATATTTTCCACTGTGCCCTTCATATTTTTTTCCATGTGCAAAAAAACTGGAAAGGACATTTGAACAGTTCTGGCACGTGACCATATTCATGTGATTCAAAAATATGAATGTTTGCCTTTTTGCTAAACTCATCAGATTATTTGATACTTATTTCCTCTTAGTCAGACTTATAACCTTCCTGCATTTTAGCATATATCTGGTATTCTGAAGTCTCACCAGATAAATATGCATATTACTTAGTTTTTTGAGACACATTTGAGTTTTAAAGGCACACTGTATAAAATTTAGGGACATGTGGGAAGAATTAATTACATTACGGGCATTGAAAACTGATGAAGTGGGCTGATTGCACACTGCATCTTCACTGGCAGCTACAACTAAAAATGATAAAGTGAATCTTTAACACAAACAGCCAAACTACTAGATTTTCCTGGTATGAAAAATATACTGAGGCACACAACATTGACGTTTATAGTGGTTTATAAAAAGAAGCCAAAATCAGTCCTACCAGTACTAACAAATAAGAAGAGTGTACTGACATTTCATTGCTAAGTATGAAGGGATTCCACAACTGAAGATTTTCATTTTTGCTAATATCTTAGATTAACTTGCATTAAAATTTACTGACTAGGTTTCGTGCCAGTGGCTACAACACAGCATATTCCAACTGGTCCTAGAGGCAACAGGAGCCACAGAACAGAATTAACTAACGAAACACTTTAAGGACAACCAGTGATCTTAGCAGTGTGAAAACCTTCAAAGCCTGAAACTCTCTGGACTACTGGACTTAAAACAGCTTGACAGAAGCTTAACCTTTCCTTCCATGGAGTTGGTAAGGTTAAATGGGCATTGACAACAAACCACCGGTAAGTATAAGACTCATTAGTTTGTCAGTGTACATGAGTTGATTTATTTGGTTTAGGTTAGTTTTGTTTGCAATCAACTAATCTCTCATAAATCCGGCAGTTTCATCACACAAACTGACCTTAGACCTACACGCAGAGGTAACTCAAATCTCTCTCTCTGTGAGCTCCACACCCATTTACTGTTCAAACACATTTTTTAAATTGTATTTTTCAATAAATCTGTTTTAATGTTCTACATGTGTGAATGTTGCCAACTTCTGTGCTGCAGAACTCTGAATCCTTCAACATTTACCATCTACTTGTAGCAATTTTGGTTGTGATCAATAAGTTAATCATTTACCAGAGTTCTAAAGTAATAGTTGATACACTTGACTTAATAAGAATGAATCATTTAAGTTTCCAGATTTTCCCGTTCTTAAGGGTGGTAGTAGATTTAATGTAATGTTAAATTACTTCTGACAGCCAAACACTGATAAACATATGATGGAAAAATAATGTATGAATAGTGGGTTAGACTATTTCTGTAATAACACCTGTGATAACACCTAATCCCCTGCATATTTTGGTGTTTCCAATAAAGTTGGTGCACACCATATGATGATGATGATGCCTATTGCCCTACAAGTAGGAGAATGAGTAAGCACTCTTTCCTTACCTGAGATTTACAAG
Organism: Ostorhinchus rueppellii; assembly: GCA_030068375.1. NCBI lineage: Eukaryota > Metazoa > Chordata > Actinopteri > Kurtiformes > Apogonidae > Ostorhinchus > Ostorhinchus rueppellii. The sequence continues at coordinate 40,612,071 of JAQQZY010000005.1, forward strand.
CTCCACCACAGTACTGACCAACTCCTCTGACAGGTCCACATTGTAGAGAACAAGAGAGGCCAATCTGTCTTTCCACTGGGTGAGAAATGTTGTTCCCAGCAACTGTACATTAGACAGATCTAATGATGTGAGTGACTTCAGGGGTTTGAGCAGGGTCTCGGCATCCACCTCATCAGATAGACCCCCCAGGTTGAGCAACCTGAGGCGATTAAAGCCCTGGAAGCTAAAGTTTGTCTCTAAGGCCTGCCTAGAAGCAGGGCTTTCCTCCTCATCTTCTTCCGTGTCTTCATTACAGGCCAGTGGGGCACCGCCCTTTCTGTAAAAGATGTTACTGCAGCTGAAGAGACATAGAGACACCAAAGTCTCACGGAAGCTGGTGAGTGTCTTCAAACTGCGCGATGACAGACTGTTGCAATAGGTGAGGTGGAGCTCGATCAGGTCCTGGTAGAAGGAAATAAATGTAAATCCTCGGAGATACAATGTATAAAATGATTAAGACTAGGTTCAACTTGACAAGATACAGGAAGCACAGGTAACTGTAAGTTGTAACACATGACTTACATGTAGTATCCCTAATGTCTGATAAATTTTGGTAAAATTATCTATTTGATATACACTACTGGACAAAAGTTTTAGAACACCCCAATTTTTCCAGATTTTCATTGAAAATTATGCAGTTTAATGTCTCAGTGTTCTCTGACATTAAAGCATGGAACAAATAAACAATTGAAGTTCAAAAAGAAATCATTGAATCAATTTAGAAACCAAAATGTATTCTAAACTTTTGACTCATCAAAGTAGCCACCTTTGGCAGATAAAACAGTTGGACACACGGGTGCCATTCTTTCTACAATGGAAATCAAATATTCTTCAGAAAGTTCTTCCCAACTCTGTTGCAGAAGTTCCCATAAATATGTAGTGCTTGTAGGCTGCTTTGCTTTCACTCCTCTGTTCAGTTCCTCCCAAACCTGCTCCATGGGGTTTAAGTCTGGAGACTGTGCTGGCCACAACATGTTTCCAAGATTACCATCTTGCTCTTTTTTCTTAAGGTAGTTCTGGCTTGGACTTTGTTTTGGGTCATTATCTTGCTGTAGGACGAACCCCTGACCAACTAGGTCCATCCCAGATGGTACTGCATGGTGCTGGAGAATGCTGTGGGAGCTGTTTTAGTTCAGGGTACCTTTCACTCTGTACAAGTCACTGACCCTGGATCCAGCAAAACAGCCCCAGACCATCACACTTCCTCCTCCATGTTTGACAGTTGACATCACACACTGAGGAACCGTCCTTGCACCTACTTGACGGTGTACAAAAATCCTGCAGGGTGAACTGAAGATTTCAAATTTGGATTCATCAGTCCATAACACCTTCTTCCAGTCTTCAGTAGTTCACTGGTGGTGTTTCATGGCCCAAGAAAGCCTCTTTTTCTTATTCTGAAGTCTCAGCAATGTCTAGCTGTGCTAGAAGTTATTGTCCTGTGAGTTGCCTATCAAACAAGCTGTTGCCTCTCAGAAACTTGTTTTCTGATGCTGTTGTGGCTTTGGGTCTGCCAGACCTCTTTCCTGTCAGCACTTCCCCCAGTTTCTGAGTGCCTTTTGAGGGTGAAGGAAACTGTACTCACTGACACCTTGACTTTCTTAGCAATTTCTCTGTAGGAAAGATCTACATTTTTAAGTGTCATGATGGTCTGTCTCTCTACTATCGTTAATTGCCTTTTCCTCACCATGTTTATAGTAACACAGTACTTTCTGCAGTAGAATAATGCTCACAACGGTATGGTACCAAAATGTGTTCCAACACTGCTTTTGTGCAGACAAAGGGGGTTGTAAATAATTAAGAAAAGTTGGGACACCTGTAGGAATTGGTAGTACCAACTTTCGAGGCTTGATCAACCTCCATTGCTGCAAAACTGGTTTAAGTTGTTAACCCATTTCTTGTTCTCTGAAAAAGGCCTTTTTGTATAATTCTGAAACGTACATTATTTTTCAGTTTTGGTTAACCTTAGCTTTTAATTTTTTATTTATTTATTTTTTTCACACCTCTGGCAGTTCACCACTTACCTTTGTATCATTTCAAGCTGTTCACTGGATTTGAACTACTTGAATTTCAATTAAAAAAATGAAAATATTGGGGTGTTCTAAAACTTTTTACCAGTAGTGTAGAATGTCTGTAGCACTGATGTGTCTAACAGTTTAGAGACTATCAATGCAAGTTATTAAACTAGCAAGCATAAAGTTGTAACTAAGTCACCTAATGATGACTATAAAAACATTGTATTACTTAAAAGGATGACAGCATTTACTCCCATTTGCTCCAGTTTACTCAATTTCCAATTTTCATTTGGAATTGTTTTGTCAATGCTCTGCTCCTAAAATAAAATGTACTGCTATGTATGATATTCACTGAATTTGTAATTTGTGATCTGTAATTATTGCATCATACCTGTTTTCTAATAGCTTCCAAATCTCTGTCACGTACAAAGTCTTCTCGCAGCTGTACCCTGGTTAGTCTGGTGCTTCGAGGATCTGAGAAAAGCTGGAAGAAGCTCTCCTCTGGTTCAAAGTTACTATCTGTGTGGACTAACTCCATATACCTATTACAAAAACAAACAAAACATAGAATCAATTGGAGGTTGTGTGTGCAATGCAGTAAGAAATAACTTGTGAATGAAAGGAATGTAAATTATCATGTTACATACGTGTTGACCAACTTGTCACATATTTCACTTGGAAGGAAGATGTCTGAGCGCAGACAGAGTTTGTTTCTTGAGCCCTGATAACACATGGTTTTCCTGAGGTTCCTCAGGCAAAACACTGTTGCCAGACTCATGAGGCTGTCAGGGTTGTCTCCTGCTTTGGCTGCCATGTTCGCCTCTTCTTGTCCGGCTCAGATGTATGACAGGGCAGTGCAGGTGACCTTAGAAAACAGTGGTATAAAAAGGTTAAGGGTGCTACTGAGGGTGCTTCATCTCACAAGACATTGTGAAATATCACAATATGCTATACTATTTCATGTTTCCACTATCTTTGAAAACGGTGCAGCCTGTTTTAGCTTAATCATGCTTTTTTACATAAGATTTAACATAGGATGACATTTTGTAGTAAGCATGTCATAAGCTTAGGGTCGTTAATACAAAGAACATAAACAGAAAAATAATTCAGCCACAAAATACATTTGAGCTGTAAATAAAAGTGAAACATCACACACATTGAATGGACGCCACTATCACCTTGTGTTCTCTTTAACCAACGCAGTGTCTATTAAATAGTTAAGGTGATGTAAATACCAAACAGCACTATATACCGAACCTACATTTTAAATTTTTGACAACGTCTTTGGATGCTCTACAAAGATGTGCACACTTAGCAAAGTTAGCTGACATGTCAGTGGCTGGTTAGCAACTAGGTGTTACTTTGCATAAACTTGTTTTAAAATTAAAAAATAATACATTCATCCATATTAACATTGGACTCAGTGACTTCAACTGATACACTGAACCTGGAGGGGTAGTTGACTCTGTCTGTTAGTAGTTTTTTTTTTTTTTTTTTTGCCAACCACACAGCAATGACTCCTGAGGGAGACAACAGACTGACTAACTTAGCTGGCTAGCTAGCTACCGACAGTATAATGTAATTTAAGAACACTAACGGTGGATAGCTACAAACAAATAGACAACTGTCAACCTACTCATTCACGACAATTCAGAATACCAAAGAGCACCACTTGTTATTCTAAATTAAGCTTTAACTTGCCTATACGGTGTCAACAATGCATTCCAACGTCTAAATTAGCTTGCCGCTAACGATGACTTTCCCTGCTATGATGTTAGCTCACCTAGCTGGCAGGAGCTAACGTTAGCAAAGAACTCTGTGTGAAAACACTGGCTAGAGACAGTGGTCAGCGTTGTTTGAATACACGGCTCATCAGGAGGTTATCTACCTTAGCTTTCGCCAAGGTTAGGTGTCTTGATAAGGGCGAGAAGATGAGTTTCTATTACCAGTCTTCACTCATCTGATTTTCGTTTTCGTCCGATGTCAACAAACAGACTCCTCCTCTTACCTCTACTACTCCTCCTTTTCCCTTCTCCTCTTCCTATTCTTCCTTTTTTTTTTCTCCCCTACCCCTAATTTATCCGTCTCCTACCACGACTCCTCCTCCCGGACACCTATTTGTAGCTTTCAGGTTGCAGTGTGGGGTGGTTTCTGTTCTTTAATTTATTTAGTCAGTGTTTCTAATATTTTACCATTAAGTTACAAGTACCGGCGAATTCATATGAACATGAGGAAAAACAGACATTGCACATATTGATATAACCTGTTAACAAAAAAGGGGCTAAATCTATACATTTATTTTGTATACATTTATACAATATATTTACAAAATTTTCACCAGAAGGAACCTGAAGATGGACTATATTGTAGTTGCAGATAGTGTATTGAAATAGATCTGAGAGTCTGAGTAAAATCCATTCCCTCATTAATTCTGAGAAAATTCTTAGAAACCCAAAAAGCACGTTTGACTTCATTTTCTTTATTAAAGACTAAAACTTGACAAAGTCTCACTGCTTTTATTTTGAATGCAGTTTACAGAGCAGTGTAACCTCAAAGCCAAAAGAGTAAACAGAAGAGTTCAGAAAATCAGGAGAAAATATCCATGAATTGTATGATAAATAAATAATGTCAAAACAATAAACACATAGGTTTTAGCACTAACTGTCAGTGGGTAAAACTGTGCAAATGCGTGTAAGAATTAAAACCCATTTTGCGAAGAGAATCACTTACTAAAATGACAGAAGAGAACAGTGCACAGGTAAAGCGTACCTGCTGGCAATTTCAGGTACAATATTGAACAACTCCAGGTGGTTCTACAGATATCAGTACAGATAAACACTATTTTTCATCAGAGACTATTAATTAAATTCAATGTCCAGATATGGGGAATAAAGCAAAATTGAAATTAACAGAAGTCAGTAAAATATTTTCAAAATATTCAGTTCTATCTTCACCTTTAGTGTTACACCATGTCATAAAAGCCATGGTTTCTCTTGTTTCTTATAAGCTAACCTATCTACCATTACATTTTGGGAGGATAGAAGTTAAACATCAGAGGTCTGTGTAGCCAAGAACAGTGACCTTGTTTCATTATTTGTTTTATACTATCACCATTATTTCTTATTGTCCTGCTTACTGTCCTGAAATTAGAGTTCTGAATGCACATTGTATCTTTGTCAAAGTCTAATGATATTTTGTTTTTGTTGTGACCTTTATAACCCACCACCCCTCCAAATAAAGTAATTTTCTTAATGTGAATTTATGTTTATATGTTTATTAGAGGGGCCATTACAAGTTAATCCAGTCTGACATATGTGTATTTGACCAAAAAAAAAAAGAAAAAAGAAATGCAGTCATAGCCATATATTGTACCAAATTATATATTGTCTTCTAATAAAAGGTAACTCAGTATTCTGATCCTTCTTCTTTTCATTCAGCAGCATCCATTTGTACGTTGAGTTTTTCTGCTCTCTCGTGGCACTCAGGAGGATGGACACTGACGGAGATGCATAGTTCATCAGTTGTGGCTTGAAAATGTGTATTTATTAACAATGCACACATTTACATGTCATGTTGAAAAGTCTTATCATAACTTTGATAACAATTCTCTGAACTGTCCTGGCACTGTCAGGATTTACATGATAATTAATGTTATTTAATAGGAAAAAAACACACGCAAAATAGTAAAGAATGGCAAGAGACTTGTAAGCTAAAGTGTCGTGTTTAAGTAAGTGTGGACTGACACGGGTATTAAAATCCTCTTTTGTCATCGTTCCGTTGGAGCATCAGCATCGTGGTGCCTGCCCACTTTGTTGTTGTGAAGACGGAAGTGATAGAAGGACTTCCCTCTGGCCAATAATTCAATCATTTTTGGATACAGTTAAAGGAATACGCCGCTGCTTGCTCAGACATGTCTACTGCGTACAAAAACAGGTGAGACAGAGATAAACATTTATTTTTTTTCCATGCGAGGTGGACAAATCGACAAAGACTGGTGGTTCATCATTAATGCTTGCAGCTAGCACCCAAACCGTAAAAAACTTAGGTGATAGGCTAACAGCAGCTGGTCAGCTAGCAATACCTTATCAAGAAAACTATTCAAGGCGAGCGTCTCAAAGCATATACTTAAAAGAGAATAAAATGCTTTGACCAAGTTTAAGAAGTATTTTTTAAATGTCAGAATGGCATCAGGCTTGGTTTGCGCTTTACATGCTAATGCAGTAACTTTAGCGTTGTAATGTTGCTAGCCTAGCTGTATGTTAGCACATCAGCTGACACATACTTCCTCACTGGCTAACAATTACCAGTCATTAGCTAGCTGTTATCTGCTGACAGTGTGTTTCTGTCAGTGCAAGGTGGAAAAAATAAGGGAATTATTTCAATTTAAGCTATTGTGATAACTAATGACAAATTAGCCAGGTCATACTCTCATGATTAAGTGTATTGGACATACTGTGTAAATAATGAAATAATCAAATTTTCAGGTTAAAATCCAGTTGCCCTTTTCTACGCTTAAAAACGTTATTTCAACCCTCCAGTTCCAGTCATCTGTCTGTATTATCTGAATTCTTGGATCCATTTAGCATTTATTATCAATATTAATGAATGTGTTATACAGTTTCTTTATATGTAAATGCATATGACTGTGGAGGCTCAAAAAACAACATTATATAGCTATAAAGGAAAGTAATCTGTTTTGACATTATAATGAATTCAGTATAATCTATCACCAGGTGCTCCACATAACTCATTTAAAATTAAAGAGCAGAGCAGATCTATAACATAATGTTTTAAAACGTCTAACTGCAGCTACATTTACTTACAAAGTAGGCTTGCTGTAGTTCAATCTAATGAAATCCAATACAACCATTAATTCTTACATTAATTATTTTTTATATATTTATTCAATGGTGCCTCTTCCGTAGAAAAATGTTAATGCTCCTCAATAGCCACATTCGTCTATTTAATGTGGATATTAAATTTTTTACTAAGATTTTTTTCTGTATGCAGTGGGAAAATATTAAATGAGGAAGCATGATTATTGTATTGGTTCATTAATTCATTATTGTCCTACTGAGAACATTTCTTTATGTAGAACCCATGCAGAAAACATCAGACTTCAAGTAAGACAGATGAGAGGTTCACAGTAAAACTAAATACATTTATTCCAATTGATATAGATGTAATTTGAGAAACACTTTGAAGTGGAATTTTTTTCTCTGGAGATGTATATAAATGTTTAAATTCCCTCATGCTTGCATCTAATACTAGGCTTATGTACTGGACATGTATAGTTGCAGGTAACGCATATTACAAGCAGTTTTTTTTTCTAGAGTAGTTATTCTTAAATATCTATATTTATCCTTTTCTGGAAATAAGTGAAATAATAAGAAATAAGTGCTTTATTATTTAAGAAGCATGATGGAGAACATTAAGTCACTTTAAATACAGCTAACAACAAACATTTCCCTCAGGCCATTGGTTTTCTGAACAAGTTCCTTTTAGAATTTCTCCAGAAATATACAGCATTGATTCTTAAACCCGTGCTATATGGAGTACATGTTCTGTTATAAATGGATGACCTTTGCAGCCAGTGTGAATCTTACAGTAACTTAAAACATTCAGTTTCATGCTGGAGAACACATCCTCCCTGTTACCCCATGAGTTTATAGTTAGTTATTAACATGTTGGATGTATAAACCCTGTTTAGACACTTAGTAGCAAAGATGTGAGCCTCAGACATGTGACATGGAGACCTTCAGCTGATAAATTTAGACTTAAAAAGCCTAAAATAGAAGTGTTTTCTTTAATTTTTCATGTCCAGAAATTAACTCAATTGTCAACAACATTGCATGAGTTGGAGATAAATGTGTGTTTGTCCATACAGTCTAGCACACAGATGGAAGACTTCATCTGCATGAAAAACACAGAATAAAGTGAGACTTTCAACCCAGAAATAACACAGTATGTCACAGGAATAGCTCACCAGCACAGAGTTGTAGTTTACTTCCAGACATTTTAAAGGCTTTCAGTGTTTTTGTGGTAACATATTTACATTTAATGTCATTTTTGCATAGGACCCAAAGCACGTAGTTGGGAGTTTACTTGGAATGAGAGACAAGAGCTAAAAAAAGATATTTTAAGTTACTTATGAAACTCAAGTGCCAACTTTTAATAGGTTCCAGCCCCTCAAAATTGAGTATTTTCTGATTTTCTTTGCTTTATATAATTCTATATTAAATTAATTATGCAGTAATCGTATTGACCAGTTCTTGATTCTTATTTTAGGATACAAGAATTCAAAGTAGCTTTAAGTGAAGAAAACATAAACTTGAAGACACTGCGGGAGCTGTGCTTCAATGGTAATGTGACACTCTTGGTCTAATACCAATAATGCAAATGCTTTATTGTGCTTTGTACAAGTGTCTTTTTTTTAATTGTTCAGGAATTCCATTTGAAGGCGGCATACGAGCACTTTGCTGGAAAGTAAGTCCTCCTGCCTCCATACAGCTTTGATTTTTCCTCTGAGGTTTTACAAATTATAAACCACACTGTTTTTAAATAGCTGGGCCCTGACATCATATCATATGAATACTTGAATGGACTTAATTAAAAGATGGAGCTACAAAACATATTTTTGTACATTTATCCTGTAATTAAAGTCCTTCAAATGTTAAATATGGAAACACAGCTCAGTGTTTCTGTTGTGTTACACATTTGTTCTGATTTGTCTTTCACACAGATTGTTTCTTCCTTGTTTCAGATTCTTCTGAATTACCTACCTCTTGATCAGACATTATGGGAGTCTTTCCTCAAAAAGCAGAGGTAAATAGAGCACTGCTTAGAGCTATGCAGAGAATACTTGACTTTTATTGAGAGATTTCACCATTGCATCTTTTTCTGCTTTTACTAAGCATCTTTAAAATCAGCTGCTGTTAATCAGCATACATGGCTCATGACGTTAGCTAATGTTGTTAGCTTGCTGGAAAAAGAAAGGACCCCATATCAGCTGTGAATCACTGAACCTGATGCTGTTTATTATGGTGTTCTGTCATGGTGAGGTTGTGTGGGAAGAAACCTCCACTAGCTCTGTTTCCTCGGTTTCTCTAGACACCAGGTTCACTGTGACAAGCTATCTTCAGTATTTAGACCTTTAACATACCATTACAGCTAAACCTCAGCTGAACTTTATATCATCTGATTTTGGAGACTTTATTTGTACAGTGTAAAATCCCTCATTCATTACATATAAAATTATGACTATAAAGATTTTTAATGTTTGAACAACTTGCACATGTAAATACGTACTTTATAAGTTGTTAGTTAGGCTATAATTAAAACTGTGTTAGCCTATGTTTATTTTATAGTTGTGTAACAGAGAAAATACAGAAAAAGGTGTTTTAATGTTAAAGATGCATGGTTGGTAACATGCCAAGATGTGCACAATTTACAGTTTGAAAAAACTTGTCTCTGTGCTGTTACGAAACACTGTCACTGTTTCTAATACATGAGTTATATAAACTGTTATTTCTTGTCACTCATAGGATGTGATATAACCATATTAATATATCTGTTGTACACTCCTGCTACCAATATTGACCAACCTAGAGTGCAATAAAAAGTGTTTAATGGTTGTAAAGGTTTATATGACTGAGCTGACTCAGTTTTTAAGCAATCCTGAACTGTACCATCCTCTAGATCATTTCCTTTTCCTAGTGCACAAGCCTTGTAAAAAAGACAAAATAAGATGCATCATGATATGTTAGAAAGTAGAATAAAATTCCGTAGATGTTATCTCTCTTCTGTTTGTTCTGACAGACAGACATTTTGTATCCAGTATTTGTTTGCAGTGTAACAAAACCTGTTCCGTCTGTTAAAGGGAGGTGTACTCTCAGTTCCTGAAAGAAATGATCATCCAGCCTGGAATTGCCAAAGCCAACTTAGGCCTAGCCAGAGAAGATGTGACTTTGGAGGACCATGTGAGTTGAGTCTAATTTCTTCAGATGTTCTAAGTAGTGATTAGCATGAAGTGAGGCCTGATTCAGTAAAGGGACTCGCTGTGTCAAGTAACAACACACAGGGAGACGGTGTTGAGAACAAGGCAACCAGTGTAGAAACTCAAACTGTATTGGGCACTGTTAACATTTAACAATAAATGCACTGAGAGGAATCTCTTAATTTCAGTAAAGTGGTTGCAGTATTGTTAAGTTTCATTGCTGTCTTAATAGAGCTACTTGCAAGTATCATCACTCCACGTGGGATATTGTTGTTGATTGATCGGGATGACATCTTGATTGCCTGCCAAGTATGATTTTTCAGAGTTTGTCACTTAATGAAATGCATTTTTTGTAGCAGACAGCTGACTGTAGATGTACTGAATATATTCCACTAACAAGACTTTAAAGGTTTGTTAAGCAGTACTTATTTACCATTTTATTTAGCCATTAAGTTAGCACATTGAAAAAAACAACACAGGCAACTACCAAAATACAACCTCTGTCTTTTAAACACTAGCTGAAAAACCAAAAATTGAAAATCTAAATTATTGATATGATTGTTCATCCATCCACTAATGCTGCATTTCCACTATGTGGTACTGGCTTGACTCGACTCAGCCTTTTTGCGTTTCCATTATGTAAAAGAACCTGGACTCTGGTACCCAGTAGTAATTTTTGGTGTCTGCTCTGCCGAGGTTTCAAAATAGGGAAAGAGATGCTAAAATCCGACATTTAAACACTGCAGACCACAGATTGGTCAGAGAGTTTTCTCTGCGCCGTTGCATTACTAAAGTGCGACCTGCCATTTAAAAACAAAAAAAAAAAAAAAACAGATCCAGAAGTTTACAGTAATTATAGTGGTAGGTTAATCCACATGATGGCAGCCCACAAAACTAGACTGTGGTCAGTGAAGGAGGTTCAGACATTTCTGTTCTTGGTGGCCGATGAAAAAATTCAGTGTGAGCTTGACGGAACAACTTGCAACAAGTGAGTTTATCAGCAACTCTCTGAGCAGACAACACGGAAGTTACGTGCTATGTTGGTATGATCCATGTCCAGGTACTTTAAAGTTGGTAGTATCCTGTAATAGAGACAGTCTCTAGGAATAGTATTTGGTACCCGAGTTGAGTTGAGTGGAGCCAGTTCCACTATGTATGGCCACTGCAGAAAATTCCCAGAAAGTGTTTTTTTTAAATCTAAAAAAATGTCTTTTGTTTGATCTGATTTTGTTTTTTTAGCCTCTAAACCCAAACCCAGACAGCAGGTGGAACACCTACTTCAAAGATAATGAGATTTTGCTACAGATTGACAAGGATGTGAGGTATGGTTCTTCTAACTGTTCTTGTAGGATGAATATAGATTATGATAAGCAGACCACAGTCATAAGTTTGTTAAAAATAAATAAATAAGGTCGATCCAACCTTCATAAGTGTGAGATTACAGAAAAGCAGACACAAAATCCATGTAAAATATAAAAAACATTTTTTTGTTGCATATTTTCAGGCGGCTGTACCCAGACATGGCGTTCTTCCAGCGTCCCACAGAATACCCTTGCCAACTTATCCTGGACCCACAGAATGATTATGAGACACTGCGTCGGCGAGTGGAACAGACCACCTTGAAAGCACAAACTGTAAACCGGAACCGCAGCGGAGTCACCAATGTAAGTCATTGTGTTTGGTGAGACATGGTGTGCCTAGGATATAGTTTTTAATATTTTAACTTGAATCTTCTGTCAATCTGTTGTTGAGATATTTTCAGCAAGCATGTGCTGTAGTGTCACACTTGGTTCACTTGTGAAAAATAAAGAAATGCAGCAAATAATCAGGATGCTGAATGTGTCCTCTCAGGTCAGCTCCCCTGGAAAGGCTTTGAACCTGTATCCATCCAATGAGTATGAGGTCTTGCCCAATGGAAGTGAAGCACACTGGGAGGTGGTGGAGCGGATCCTCTTCATCTATGCCAAACTGAACCCTGGGATAGCATATGTACAGGGCATGAATGAGATTGTTGGGCCAATTTATTACACTTTTGCAACAGACCCCAACAGCCAGTGGAAAGGTAGCAGCACTCGGCTCAGACTGTGAACTTGCACTTCATTAGATGTAGATATCACTTCTCAGGATTCAAATATAAATATAATAGATGCAGGTAGATGCCCAAACCACTGATGATGATGATGCCCTGTGCTCTGTTTCTATTCAGAACATGCTGAAGCTGATACATTCTTCTGTTTTACCAACCTGATGTCGGAGAACAGAGATAACTTCATCAAGAGTTTGGATGACTCTCAGTGTGGCATCACTTATAAGATGGAGAGTGTGTACTCCATGCTCAAAGACAAAGACCTGGAGCTCTATCTGAAGCTGGTGAGATCAAATTTGCAGACAGATTACCACAAATAATTTTTTAAAAAATGCAAGTTATATGGACTGTGACAGTGCTGTAGGTACAGATTGTGATTGTTACTTTAGATATGTCCTTTTTTTTTTTTTTTAGTGTCACCTGACCAGTGTTGCACTTACTCATGCAGCCATGAGAGGTCAATTGTAGAAATACTGACCATTTTAATCTTTGATCAGTATTGTCAATTTTTTTTTTTTTTGATGAGGTTGATTACACTATAATCTCTTAATCATCACTGTATTGGAAGAGAAAGTTCAGTTTCATAATCCCCTGAAATGTTGTTACAGTACTTAAAATTACATTTGATTGAACTTATTGATGAATTTAATATGTATGATATCAATTTAACGCTTTTTATTTTTCCTGCACAGGAAGAGCAGAACATCAAACCCCAGTATTTCACATTCCGCTGGCTGACACTATTGTTATCTCAGGAGTTCCTCCTGCCAGATGTCATCCGAATCTGGGACACCCTGTTCTCTGACCAGGACCGCTTCCACTTCCTCATCCTGGTCTGCTGTGCCATGCTCATGTGAGCTTTCTAAATTGTTCTCCATTATTCCACAGTACAGATATCGGCCATGTCATTCATTATTTTCTGCCTCTTTTGACAGGCTTATCCGAGATAGTTTACTGGCAGGAGACTTCACAGTGAATATGAGACTATTGCAGGTAAGCTTTTAAGTGACATACACTGACAAAAGTGCTGCACTTATACTGTGTATGAGTTTGTAATATTTTTGCTCGGTTGTTTCTGTCAGGACTACCCCATCTCAGATGTCCACACCATATTGACCAAGGCCAAAGAGCTGCAGGATAACTCCTAACCTGTTTGCTCAGATTTGGTAGGTGGAAGATCAAAAATAAAACAAAAAAACCCAAAAAAAACCAAAAACATTTTCATGTCAAATATGTCTGATGGAGGAACTGGATAAATGAAGAGCCTGGACAGATGTTGGGAAAATCCAGCATACTGCTTTTTTAACTCAATATGTGTTTGTTCAGTGGGGACTTCCATGGAAACCTGAAGGACATGCTCTAATGATTGCTTCCCAAGACTAAGAAGGAGATTGCCACTTGATTTTTGGCGCATTCTGAGAAAAGGCTACTTTGGTACGTGCTTGTCCTTTCACAGCCATTTCTCCCATGGAGACTTGTTAAGCTCAAATAATATTTGTGCTGAACATTTGTGGGACAGGAAGCTACAAATTAATCCTACACTACCGATGATCGTACGTCATGAAACGTACTAGACGTGTTTAACGGTGGAGCCATGAATTTAATGAAACCACTGCGACCACGTACAGTATGTTGTCAGAATAAGCAAAGATTTCATGGGTTTGAGCAATAGTGCATGTTTGTTCTGTAAGGGTTTTTAATTTGTAAAAGTTGAACCTTTTTTTAATGTGAGGAACATGTATGCCTTATCTGTGTACTAATGATGTGAAACAGGACGCAGTATTTCTGAGCACATTTTCTGTTTGGATAAAATAAATATGAAGCGATAAGACTGACCTGTTGAATATATCATTAACTTTTTAAAAAGTATTGATTCTTCTACATTGGGCCTTAAAATGTGTAGTCATTCTTTAAAAAGTTATTTTGTTTGGGTAAAGACAATGGTGTTGAAAGAAGGGCGTGGAATATTTTTGTGGTTTTCACACTGAAGAATGTTAGCACAGCTTGTTTCCAATGGGGGTTTCATGTACCTCCAAGGTTGGGAAAATACTTTATACAACATAGTAAATGTGATGTGTGATTCACAACAGTGAAAACACATCTCTGCATTATTAGCTGATAATACTCAATAGGCTCATGCATCACAGCTTAAGCTGGAAATTCTGCATTATTTTTAAGTTCTATTAAATGTAAGGCACACAATGGACACCCATCGAAAACTTTGCCTAAAAACAGTAACATTATTCTCTGATGGTGTAAGTCTTTCTGTTATGGACATGTTTAATTCTGACCTGAAAAAGAAAAACACCTGATGAACGATCAACGCTACGTATTCAGTTTATTTGTTGGAGCAGGAAAATAAATGTCTGCCATGGAAGACCTTAAAATGCCAGATAAAAACAGGCTTAGGATATTATGAACATAAAAGTAGAAGGTTAATGTCAAGTTAGCAGAAGATAGGGGACTGACACATATGTTTTGGTGAAACCATAAAACTGTGAAAATACAAAGCCGTTTTTTGGGGGGAACAAACATACAGTGTTAAGATACAGCTAGTAAACTCTCAGTCAATATTATTTAGCCAGCAGTATTGTTGACTCGTGGTAAGACACTAATTTCAGGATAAATATGGAAAATCTTTCAACCCACATTTACTGGTTTTTTTTTTTTTTGTTTGTTTTTTTTCTTTAATTAACTTGGCAGTACTAAAAATCGTTTGTTGTTACTTCCTCAGTTTGCTAACCAGGGTGCAGGTAAACTGTTGGGTAAGCCTGATAGTGCTCAGTGTGAAACACCTGGACAGAAAATGCCAGAAAATTTCCCATCTTCTGTTGTGCACATATTATGTAACACAAACAATATGTGGCAAGTAGTTCACAGAATCTTGCCTGTTGTTTACTTTGAATGTAAATGTTTATAATTGCTATCACTGGTTCCTACCGAGTCCCAAGCCTTTAATTCCAGAAAATGTTAAAAGGTTGAAACTACAGTATGTTAATCATGTGAATCATATATTGCATTTACATTTGAAGGTATTCTATGGATATATTTTTCATCTAAAGCTTCCCCAGGATTGGTGAAACAGTAATTGTTTAAGAGGCCATTATTACGCATTGTGATTTTACATATGACCCTTCATATGTTTAGGATGAGAATAAAGTTCACGTCTAGGAAAACTGAAGTATTTCTGGAATCTGACAAAAAAAAAAAACCGAACAATTATTAACACTTATAACTTAGATGGGCAGTAAAACTTTTACATCGCTTGTTTTTCTGCCACCAAGTGTGTCCTTAAGATCAAATCTTACTTGACCTCAACAGTAAAACACACTATTGAGATATAGTATTTATTACTATGGAAGGTTCTTTGTAATGAAGCTCTGTTTACTTTAACATAGACTTTGTAATGACATAAATGAGCTCAATTTGTTTGTGAGATTTTAATATCAGAAGTGCTCTTTCATTACATCCAAGCAGGATATTCCTTTAAATTGTGAACAGTTTATTAAATTTTATGGTAGCACAGCGTTCACTTGGTCTATGGAGCATATAGTGGTGTTTGAGTCATTTTTCTGTTCATCTGTCTGCAGTTGTCATGTTTTAGTGACATCTGACAAAACAGCAGTTTGGTTTCAGTGACCAAATGTAGTCTCAGGAGCTGATTCGTATATAACACTAACTGTAATGCATCTAAGTTTCTTAGGTCAAACACATTATTGTGGCTAGTTTAATTCTAAATTTCCCAGAAACCCACACATTCCAATGAAAGCGATGGACTGGAAAATATAGAACAGCCACACATCCAGTTTATAATACAGTATCTACGTGTAAGTATATGAAATCAATCTAAGGTTAATAATTTGTAGCCCTTTGAGTTTTGTTCAATCTACATGAGGCTTTAGGTACAGGGATGTGTGTAAATTAGACAAAGCAAAAAGGAAATTCTGAGTCAGTAGGCTGAGGAGGTGGTAAGAAATGTTTGATTGAAATTTTTCCTCTTGTGAGAAGAACCAATTTTGCCTGAATATGAAATGGGTCTAAATCTATCTGGTTTTTCTTCTCTCTTTCAGTTTTAATGTAAACCTTGAGTCAACTGCCATTGCCATGCTCCATGACAAATTCTCCCTAACTTCATACATTAGCTACATATAAATGTCCTTATGGGCTTATTCTGTTTGAAAGAGCAGTGATGATGCTAAGACCTCAACAAACACTGTTGCATCTGAGACCTTTTTGATCCTGAGAAGAAATGGAGGTGATCATTTTGAGGGACTGTTACTGATGGCATCCACGTGCTCTTCTTTTTAGTGTGTATTTATTTCAGTCCTGTTTGCTTTGTGTATTTCTAGGGGGTGGGGGGGTTATATTCTGTATGTCTTATGTCAGTTATTTGCATGATTCCGATTTTTGTAAACACATTTTTGTAATGTCTCCAGTGTTAAGACATGTATATATGTTTTTACATGTTTGCAGATGTGCATTAAAATGAATGATGGAATAAATCACAGCTTGTGAAGTGTTGTGTTATTTACAGGCATTAGCCTGGCAGTAGGTCCTGTACAGTCCACTGTGGCCATGGGGGGGTGACGTGGTTTGGACGAACAACATGGAAGACTCGGACACGGTACTTAGCAGGCCATCTTATTTATCTATATTACACAAGAAACCAGTGATTGAACTAATATTATAACATACGCAACATAAATAAAAGTTTGATAGGACTCCATGTTTTTATAAGTGGGGAATTATCGATCCTGCTTTAGCTAAACTGTAGCCATTAGCAAAACAAGCTAATGGTTCTAAGAGCACGTACGAATGCACAGCTGGTGTTTTCATGTCTCACACTTATCAGTATCATGTGCACCTTATACACTCCCCATTAACGCTTTTCATACTATTACTTGCATAGGCTAGCTAATTTGACAACCACGAAGAAAGTACTGTGGTGTAAGAACAGAACAAGGGCCAAAGACAACCCATGAGGTTGTAGCAGATCCTTACAGTTTTAAACGCGATTTGATTGAATAAGTTTTAAGGTAAACTCATAGAGGCTAGACCTGCACCAAAGCCAAGACTCAAACTCCACTGTTCCACCAAAATATTACACCACAAACGGCCTGTTTACGTGCTAGTTGTGCCTGTAGTTTAACTATTACCATGGTAACAGATGTTGTCACTGGTTAATGTATACATGACCATTGTAAGTGTCATGGTAATGGTGCAGTAGTCTTCCTCTGATACTACAAACAGGTCTGATTATAGAACCATGGTGGAGGTAAAAGGAAAAATACAGTTTGTTCCATCACAGGATTATTGTATGAATTGGTTTCAGTGTGTCACTGCACAGCTCCTCCCACTCTGACCTACCATCAGTTTGCTGATAACAATGGGTCAAAGGGCCTTTGACTTATACAGTAGTCATGGGTTAGACTGTAGGTGGGCTGGAACTGGTTCATTAAACTGGTCACTCCAAAGTTCAACTTGTTTCCTTGAGATAGTCAAAAGCTTGTCAGGAGATACAGATATACCAACAGAAATACACACAGGGTTCAAACTATTATTAGTTTTTAATGATTTTGTGAAAGGCTTTGTTACGACATATTGGTGAGTATGTGTGTTACTCATACTCTTTCATGTACAATGGTAGCTAGTGCAGTACATGGAGCTTGTGCTGAATTAGCAACTATCGTATGTTACGACTTCTTGTAAAGTAAAATTTTAACAATGTTGGCCTGTTATCGTCTGATCACACCCACTGTCTGCACTCTACCAAAGGACATGTAATTGTGGACGTTTTTTTCAGCAATTACTCAAAAAGAGTTTTAGTACTTTGATTAACCTATAACTTTGAGTTAAAGTATAACTTCTCTAAATGCAGTTACAGTACACTGCAGCTCCAGCGTGACTGAAAAGCTATTTAAAATGTAATTCTCTGACAGCCACTGAGTCTATATGTACACTTGAGAGTGTGTCACTACTGCCACAGGCATTAAATACTGTTCACTGCCTGCACTGCAGTTCATTTTCTATCTAGTGTTTTCTCTGATGCCCCATTTTTCTTATTTCCAATAGATGAGCTATGGCATTTACTTTTATTTACTGTTGTTTATTACATAGTGTTGCTGAGTGTGAGTATTGTTGGGAATTAAGTACTGTTTGAAAGAAAGAGGAGCAGAGTAAGTCAGGTGAATGTCACTGATATAACACAAGATGCACACAATACATGAATATTTAAAAGCTTCTTGTTTACTTTAGCAGGTTTGTCCAATGCAGTACTGCAGTACACGAGGTGGGGTCCATGGATGGGACTTCCGGGATGTGCTGTTCTCAGGTTATGCTCCAGATGGGGGAATGTTCATGCCAGAGAGTGTTCCAGTTCTGAGTCTAAACACCCTGCGGAACTGGAGTAGGCTGTCCTACACCCAACTGGTAGTGGAGGTTGCCTCGCTCTTCATCCCCACTCAGCTCATACCAAGGCAGGATGTGGAGGGTAACAGGGCATTTATTACAAACGATGCATCATAATTTTGTTTATTTGTAAATTTATGCAAATTGCATTTATTTATCACATTGTGTTAAACAAATCAACACGATTTGATCATGAAATTGATGACTTTTCATACAATTACAGCTTTAATTGTCCTTTTTATTGAGTGTTAAACTTTCAATGCTATAGTGGCGTTTACCATCCTGTCACTCTTTGACTCCTAAGTGCTAATACATGCTTGTTAAGAGGTGACTATAGGCGTTAAACCCCAAGCTTTTTCCAATATATACAGTATATTAAAAATACAAACTGATTTTTTAAATCAGTAGTGGATTGTTCAAATGAAGGGAGGTTTAAATCATAAAATAATTTTTTGTCTGAAGAAAAAAGTTGATATTCTAATATCTCTCTTTGTGTGTCCTCATCCCAGCCCTAGTTACTGCAGCCCTCTCTGGTTTCTCTGTGCCCGAAGTTGTCCGAATTGCCAGACTGAAGGACAGTCTTTCTGTCCTTGAGCTCTTCCATGGGGACACATTGGCCTTTAAAGATCTAGCTATGACCTGTACTGTACGCTTCCTGGACTACTTCCTGCAAAAAGAGAATCGCAGAGCTACTGTTCTTGTAGGTAAGGAGGCAATAATGACCCCAAATACCCTAAGGTGCTTTCCCACTCTCAGCCAGTAGTGGGGGTCCCACTCTGTTAATTGAAACAAAAACCATGAGGTTTAAAAAATGTTTACTAGTAGATAACAATGTACTTACCAGGTGAATCACAGAATGGACGTCTCAAACTACTTACAGGTTCATGAAAAAAGGCTGCATACAATAATTTAATACTTTCAAGATCCTTAGAGGAAAATCCTTAGTAATTCCATGTACAGGAGTGCCAAACAGTATTGGCATTATATGTAATGAATAATATGAAACAATCAGAATAAATCAGCTCATTGCTTCCCTCTCCAGGCACATCAGGAGACACTGGAGGCTCGGCCATTCAGAGTGCCAAAGGTCTGTCTGGGTTGGATGTGGTGGTGATTTACCCCCGAGGACGCATTACTCCTGTCCAGGAGAAACACATGATCACCTGTCTGGAAGATAATGTCCATGTGTTTGCAGGTGAATACATTGCATTTTGAACAGTTGTTCTAAACTCAAAGAACATTCTTATGTTCATTGTTATATTCTAATGATCAAACTGGGTGTGTTTTAATATTGTATCCCCAAAGCGGATGGCTGCTCAGATGACATTGACCAGCCTCTGCGAGGCCTGTTTGGTGACCAGGAGCTGGTCACGTCTCATGGTCTGATGAGCCTCAACTCAGTGAACTGGTCCAGAATCATGGTCCAATTGGCTCACTTCATCTATGCGTACCTACAGCTCAGCAGTGTGGACCAGGCTGAAGATGATGGAGCCCTGCCTGAGCTGGAGGTGGTGGTTCCCACTGGAGGGGCAGGAAACATTGCAGGTGGGATAATTTCTGAGGTAGAGCATTTCTTTGTAAAAGCTGATGCATAAATTTAACCAACCTCTGAGGATTTCTTTTTTGTAAAAATGGGATTTATTTCACATTATTTTTAATTCTAAAATGTCAGTTTAATTCAATATTCAGCCATTTTTGGAGCTAACAGAGTTTCAGTCTTTTTTTAATGTAATTATTGTCTTTATCCAGTGTACAAGCACAGCCTACAGCCTACAAGTTAATAGCCATGTTAAAGCTGTATGGACTTACTGATGCACAATGAAAATGTTCATATATTTGCATGCTAGCATATGCCAATATACCTCTAAAGAAACAACTGGAGCATATTGGTAGATGCTTAAACTAATAGACAAAGCAGACTGATGGACTGAATGACTGACAATCAACATTCACGAGTAACGTGTGTCTGTTCTCTGTTTATCAGCTGGTTTCATTGTAAAGCAGATGGGGGTGCCCCTGAGACTTGTGGCCATGGTGAACTCTAATGACATAGTACACAGAACGGTAACCAGTGGGGACTTTTCCATGGCAGCTAATGTCATGCAAACCTTGGCCCCTGCAATAGACATTCAGGTACTGTATTTAAACAGTGTGTACATTTGATAATGATATATTAAACATATCCTGACATACATTTGATTAGCTCTGTATCTACTGTGGCCAAATATATTACTTAAAATGACACTTAAATGTGTAAATATAGTGTAATTGTACTAGAGGGTTTCAGATCCTTTTCAGGATAATCTGAGCATAAGCATGGTGACATAGAGTTTCTTAATCTCATCTAACTGTCTAATTTAAAAATGGTTGGTCTTCTAGGGAGAGGAAATGTTGTAGTATTTGGAAAATGAAATGATTAAATAACATTTGGTGTGTAATATACATGCTAATGATAATGCTTTTTGTGCGGTTTGTAGGATCCGTATAACATGGAGCGAGTGTTCTGGCTTCTGCTAGGCAAAGATGGAGCTTCAGTAAAGAAAATGATGGAGGACTTTCAGCATTCACATAGACATTCACTGCCTGAAAACCTCCGCAGACTGGTATTCATCATTCAACATTACAACTTTAAATGTACCTCAAGACCACACCCACCAAAAGGAATGACATCACTGCAAATTTGTGTTTCCTGCTTATCAATTTATAGCTCTCACAAGTTCTGTCAAGTGGAACTGTGTCTGATGAAGGCATCCTGGAGACTATGAGGAGGTGTTGGAAGGAAAACCAGTATGTTCTGTGTCCTCATACAGCTGTGGCTGTTTGGCATCACTACCACTGTCCTCACAGCCCAGGGATAAACAGGTCAGGAACACTGTATAGATGATTTTAATTCACTCAAGACGTGACAGCATCCAGTGTAGAGGGAATAAAGCTGAAACCAATAACCTTCAACTTTGCATACACTTGCAAAACAAGTATTAGTTTGTTTAGACCGTTTTAGTTTGTCTAAGGATGTAGTAAAGGCAAAGGACCTGAAGAACCATGACTATAATCATCCATAAGATCTACGACAACACCTAAACCTAAGACAAAAATGAAAACACAAAACAAGAATTGAATGCATAATGTGGGTGTTATGAAGCACAAAGAAACATCTTTATTAAAATGTAGGCCTTGTCATACGCTTGGTGATTATTTCTTAGCTCAAGAAGCAGACTGAAATATTTTCTTACACTTCATTTAGTTGTCATTCAGCCTGACACTGGTTTTATTGTAGCTCAGTTCTGTTTGGAAGTGGGGTTCTTTTGTTTTCTTTATTCTAACCAGTCAGCAGTACTGAGTCACATTTTTTTCCTAGTGATGTCATTTTACGTCACACACAACCTGCAGTTACAATTGCTGTGTACAACTTATATTTTATATTTGTAACAAATGTTAGGTGAAAGTAGAGGTGCAATGGTTATTTAATGACTTTATTGGAGGAAATGAAGTTGAAAATTATTTAAATGTTTTCAAAAGTGTCTCACTTGTGAGGATTTACTGAGTTTTTGTTGTTTATTTTTTCACCATGAGAACAACCTTTAATTAGTAAAATATTAAACCATGTTATTTTCAGATTTCTTGAGCTAATTACTTAATCTAAGATAATGACTTCACTAAATCAAATTCCATGTAATGCAATGTGCATACAATATGTTACAGTTAGAACATTAGTTTATTATAGCCCATCACGTTGCTGTTAACTAGTTAAGAAAAGTTTTGATATACTATGGAGACTCTGAACGTTATATCCACCCTGTCTCTCTTTATAAGCAGAAGTTTTGATTCTGCAGAATATCTTCACTTCAATCATTTCTTTTAATTTCATCTGTACAGTTGTCTGATGCACATCTTTCTCTGGGTTAATTCTTCCCTAGAGTCCACCACATACCTATATTCTATTGAAAAAACACACCATCCAAATTTATGAACCTTTGATGTTAATTTTTCTGACATCAGTGAACTTTTTCTAATTCCAACTTCTTTGAATATTTTTTTGTCAGATGTGAATATGAGACTCAAACCAACCTGACTTCTTGTGGTAAATATCTTAACTTATCTTTTTAATTTCAGATGTTACATCGCCACTGCATCTCCAGCCAAGTTTCAATCAGCTGTACAAAAGGCAGGCCTGACCTTTGACCTCCCTGAGAAAGTAAAGGAGCTGGACAAGTTAGCTACTCGTTATGAAAACTTGGAAAGGAGCCCAACCTGGTGCAAAGACTGGGAATGCAGACTGAGAGAGAAAATCCAGTGTGTCAGCACAGCTAGGAAAAACAGAGTCAGTTATTACAGATGACACAGGGTCATATTAAACACTACTTTTTTTTAACTTCTGACTTATCTGAACTATATGCTGTGTAAGGGTTGGGGATCCAGTGACACTGTAATGTTTTGTTCTTGATCTATGCCCTTTCTTATCTGGTTTTACATATGTGGATGGGAAAGTCTTTAAATGTCTTTGCATTGCATCATTAAAGGCTTTAGCCTCAAACCGATAAAATCAGTCACAGTGTTGCTTTTCTTATTGCAGGGCACACTGACACCATTTTCAAATGACCATCTGTGCCATAGTCTTTCTCACAATTCCATTGTTTTGTGCTTTAGATTAAAGCTTCCATCTTATAACCAGCCACACTAGTTATGAAACACCAGCAGTCATTCTGCTATCAACACTGAACCAGATTTGTAATAATAAAGACAGAATAAAATTGAACTGATATATATGGGGGAAATGGATAGGATTTCTTAAAATTACCATTATATTTACATTTTCATCTGCCAATCAAGTATATTAATCCACCATAGCAG
This sequence comes from Ostorhinchus rueppellii, assembly GCA_030068375.1. Classification (NCBI taxonomy): domain Eukaryota; kingdom Metazoa; phylum Chordata; class Actinopteri; order Kurtiformes; family Apogonidae; genus Ostorhinchus; species Ostorhinchus rueppellii. The sequence continues at coordinate 40,635,463 of JAQQZY010000005.1, forward strand.
AACTAAACTGTTCAATTACACATCATCATCTGCATCCTCTCACACTTTGTTACTCTTATTATTCACCACTATTATTTCATCTTCCTCATCAGCAGTTACATGTCATTTTGTGGCCTCTCCTCACATACAGTAGTATCACCAGAGTGCAACAATGGCAGATATTTAATTAAAATATAAGACATCTTTGAACATAAGCACACCATAGATTTTTGGAAAATACTATTTCTGGATGATATTGGTGATCAGATGGCTCTTTATCCAAACTTTAGATTGAAAATGTATTATTTCATAATTTCACAACAAACTTTCATTTTATACCCTTTTATTCAATATTTTGTCAATTTTTGTATACGTTTCCCTTCTGTTAATCCCTGTTTAGTATCATGTTTGTACCTTAAGGTGGCGCCCAGTTCACATAAAACACATTTGACATTGCATAAGAATTTTATCTGGAAGAACTGGACTATTATGTTTTAAAAGTCATAATCCCATTGCTGGACGTTTGGTAAAATCAATCTAACACAGTGATCTGAGTCGTTTTTTACTCATTTTAAATATCAGCTGGATCACATGAACATAATTTATTTCACACTTTTAAAATCACATTAAATAATCCAAAATATCTTTAATGAAATAGCGTTCTGAATATTACTTTGTTTAATTGTTTACACACAGGTGAACATCTGTCCAGTTGTTGACTCTTGATTCCGAACGACAATCCCTGTGTATTTTTTTCCGATGAGCCGTGAATGCACCGTGAGGTTTGACAGCTAGACAGCCAAACATGGCGGCTGTTAGCTAGAGCACCCGTCAACACCTTAGTCTTTTATTATCAGTGTCAGTAGTAAGGAAACATTCCGGGTCCATTAGGATTCACGGAAAGGGACTGTGATCGTCTGACGGCCATTTTTCTCTTTTACGTCTTTGTTATTCGATGTTGTCTGTTTATTGAAGGCGGTTTGTTAGCCTCAGACGTTCCACGGACGGACACAACAACAGTAGACAGACGGCGGACTGTTTCTACTGGTTTCTGCTGATATGTATCGCAGGTAAAACGTGAATCTACCTTGAATGTTTTTCCTTCCTGTTACTATTTTCTCTGTTTTTATACGTGCTTTATTTACGCCAGTGTTGCTCCTGGCACTCAGATATAAGAAACGGGCAGAGTAAACGGTGGTTGTAATAAAAGACAGGGTAATAGATGTTTGAAGTATCTTCTGTAGAGGATCTAGCCACTAGCTGCTATTGCTTTGGACAGTTATTATGGGTCTTATTTTCTGATCTATCCATTCAGATATGATGTCACAGCAGTGACACAGTACATTAGCTAAAAGCCTTTCAACTTTTTGTATTAGAAATTATTGTGGTTTGCTAATGACAGCTTTGTTGGAAATGTGAAACATGCATCTGCTGCCATTGTTGGGTTTACAATGGCCACTTTCTAAACTGGATTTATGGCTACACCCAAGGATGATTCATATGTGTATACTATCTTAATCCTCCTCACTTAATGGTAAATCCCTCATGGAACATGACAAAGGTATTGATGCTGTAGTATCTTGATCACATTAAAAAAAAATGCAGTGGACTCTTAAAGCAGACTGATGAGTCAAAATTTTTCAGTAAAAACATCCACACTGTAAAGAAAGTCAAAACCCCACAGCTGCCTATAATATTACATAAGGGCAAACACTGTGAAAAGTGAAGATATTTAACATTTGCAGCCTGTGTTTTCATTCAGGCATGTGAGGTAACTATACCTAAGCTGCTACTTAATTAAAGACATGTTAAGATCTTAAGCTTAAGCTCATCACCAAGTGAAACCTGGATGTGGCAGCATCTTCCTAGAGATGCTCTCAGCAGTAAGGCTAATAAACAGCCCAATACAGAGATGTTTGTTGAAAACCTCATGTCTAGTACCTACCATCTAGGTCCAGAAAGGCATGAAGATCTGACTTGTAGCATAAAAACCTTATCCAGTATTTGATTCCTACTTTTTGTGAATGAATAGGTTTACAAGCAACATTTCCAGTAGATCTGTGCTTCAGAACATCTGCAGGGAAGCATTCAGGAGGGTATACAACCAGAGCCAAAATTGTTATTTACATGTACTTTGCTTATGAGCCAGTATCATGAGTGGTCTGTATAATACCATGCCTATAGGTTTAATATTTTATCCACATATGATCCATGTTAGTGATACACTTACTGAAAAACACCAAATGTCTAAATACTACTGAGAGAGTCCAACCTGCAGATCGCTCCCCTGCTGCTGTTTAATCCCATATGTTGTTTGTGGTCTATGTAATGTTCTGCTGTTCTCTGTGTCTGTGTAACTTTATACGACTCGCTTTACTGCTTTTTATCTACTTTGCCTGTAGTGGCTCTGTGGAGCAGTTTGGTGTCATTTAAAATTTTATTATTACAGAGTATCAAAACAGAGAGGGATAATGTATTTCTCTTCCACTAACCAAGTGTTACCTTGCTTTAGGGCTGGGTGATGGGGACAGAATATTAATTCTCATTTTTGTCAGTGTTATGGGTTGTTCGTGGTTTTAATGATTTTTTTTTTCCTGTTTATATGAACTCAAGACAAAATATGATTTCTAAATAGATTACTTTCACAAAACTAAATGTACAATATCAATAAATGTCAACTAAAAATAGAAGAAGTTGTAAAGGTGCCAATATTCATTAAAAAAAAAAAAACAGGCAAAGACAAGAAAAGCTTATTCACAAGAAACATTAATAACCAGGTTGTATTGCAAATTTTTGTTGAACACAAATAGGAAGGTCTCCAGAGGAAGCTCTACTATGGATTTTATGACTCATTAAAAGCAAACACATGATTAACCTATTGAATTCAATGTATGTACTAAAGAATGTGTGTAAAATTTAATTAGTTGAATCTTTTAATTAGATGAATAATCAAGTGGATTAGTCAGTTAATTGTGATGTCATCTTTAACATGTGACCTCTACCCAAACCACAATAATAATAATAAAAAACAAAAAAAAACTGACTAACCAAGGAATGGATGCAATGAAGTGTTTTTTTGTTTTGTTTTTAATACTTTACAGACTTAACATATGCAGTGCTCAGGCAGAAACATTGCCATTTACATGAGCTCTGTGAAGTAAAATATACCCAACTCTTCCCTAAAAAAAATAATTTGTTCAAAAAATATTGTTGACCATTTTGACTACTCCACTAATCGACAATTCATGCACATCCCCAGTACCTACCCCATCTTAGGTTGAGAAATAGAATGTTTTCATACAGAAAAAGAAGCTATTCAGAGCTATTAGTGGTGTTGATGATGTAGGTAAATGCACAAACCTGTTTTCTAAACTTTCATCATAATTCTGACTCTTTCTAATCATCATCATTGCTTGGAACATTTCTCATTTATAGTACCTAGTTCCATAAATTTCCTATTGTTGTATAATTTTTATTGTTAGGGCATTATGTATATTCAAGCTCCCTACAGCCAGCTGAGGCAACAAAATTTGTATGTGCAAAGCAAGAGCCAAAAGTCATCAGAAATAAATTTGTCATGCAGTCTGAGTCTCTTCAGGCTTAGCTTCCACCTCAAGTCTCAGCATGTGTGACCCCTTAGGCACATCCATTCACTCTGGATCTGCTCAGTTGTTTTGGTGTGCAGATGTGGAGCTCTTTTTTTGTTGTGTTTACATCATAAAGCTATTGTGTGGAATGCTAATCAATGAGCAGGATGAGTGTGGAGTGAGGATGAGTGTTTTTGTTGGTACATGTATAATTAACTTGAGTCTTGCTAACCTGTGCTGTGATTTTTTTTTAAAAATGTATTTAAAAATAAGAACATTAAATGTATAGTGGACTAGAAAACCAGTAAGGTGCTTTCCTCTACACAGATAAGCTGTCAACACAGCCTATCTGTTGCAGCTGTCAGACACACTCCGTGGCATCTGGGTGCAGACAAGCATTCCACAATACATTACATGCCACACATGCTACAGACATTTGTAAACGGCCAAATGAAGGTTAAGCAACAGAAAGTATTGTGGCTTCCCTTAATGTGACATTTCTCTGACATATCTCTGCTGTTCCTCGCTCTAGCTGCGTCCTTAACTGTGCCGTACTCAGAACTTTGAATCACTTATGCAGGAAACATGCTCACTGTGCACAGAAGCAAAATGTGTGTTATCTCTTCGATTCATGTGACCACCACTCTCTTCTCTTTGTAGATAATCTCAGTCCTCACCGTTTGCCAGCCCCTGACTCATTCCTCATTCCTGTCCCCTGCTGATGATGTCATCACCGTCAGCCAAACCCGGTGCCTCTGGCAAGGCCCTGGACTCTCTGTCTGTATCCTCCCTCTTGTCTGGGGATTTGGACGACGAAGGGGATGGAGGACAAGGAGAGGAAGGGCTGGGAGACCTTGAAGTAAACCCGTATGATGGTTTGCCTTTTTCCTCACGATACTATGCCCTGCTGGAGGAGAGGCAGGCATTCCCCATATGGAGGCTCAGGCAGAGTCTCCTGGAGAACCTGGAGAACCACAATATAGTGCTACTGAGTGCGCCCAGTGGATCTGGAAAAAGCACCCAGGTATTCTTGTACATGAAGAATATACTGCTCACGTATTAATACTTTGAAAAATACTTGTCAATATAGGTCCATAATTGAATTACATTTTTTAAATTAAATAATTATTCTAGTAAAACTTTCTTATGATTAAAGCCTGTGTAAAGGAGATACAGACATTTGTTTCTAAGTCTGTTAATTGTGTAGTACTAAATTGTTAATTATGTTTGAGCTGCATTTAGCATGACACACAATACAAAGTAGAAACAGTAGTTTTTCTGCTTGATTGAGAATTCAGCTAAATGACACTTAAAAATATGATATTTTTAATTTAGAGGTGCAGAGAGTTGCAGCTAGTGTGAAATGTGGTTCTACTGACAAACAAATCCTCCTGGTAAAGTGACAAAATGTGTTTAATTCTACGGGTGTGTGTTACATATTGATTACTGATTTTCTTTGGATAGGTTATGCTAGTCAATAATGCATGGTGTTAACTTAAAGTTGAAAAGAGTGAACAATCTGTTACAGACTGAGAGGTTTGAGATCAGTCTCCTCAAAGTCTGAATTGGATTCTGCTCTATTAGATCAAACATTACACACATCCAGTAAAGTTGGTAGATGGCAGTTTTTTCAGGTCCTTGTGGTATTTGGCAATAGAGAGAAGTTGGCATTGGTTTCAGCACCATCAGCAATCACACCCTGAGTATTTTGGAATAGTTCTACTTTTCATTATTCTGGTGTCAAATTTTATAATTAAACATCCAAATTGGGCAGGGTTGTTGATAGAGTCGATTGTATTTTTAAAGGATGATCAAATATAGATTTGACTAGGAAAAAGCTCTTAGTCAATTACTCTACCAGTATCACTATGAAATTATATAAATCATTTTCGTTAAAGTCATATTTTTTGGACAAATTGTGATAACGAACTACACAACTTTACTATTGTAACACAGCTGAGTCATTGTATGTACATATTCTATTTTGACCAAAAATATGACTTAGGCAATTATGCTATGAGGGTAACATAATGCTGACCCTAACATTGACTTAACATAATAAATAAGTAAATGAGTAAGTCAACTAAATATGGATTATATAGTGTTAAATTAATGGTCAGATATTTAGGCAATTTTATGTGCAAAGATTATTCCTCTACATTAGTAATTCCAGTTGAGGCCTGATAGTAGCTGTCAGCTGCCGCTCTGTGGATACTTACACTTGGATAGTTTCAACTTCTGTGCTGGTAAAAACTTTTTAATGCTACATACTGAAGTTTAAGGTACTTGTGCAGTAACATAGCAAGCAGTTGTAATAATCCATTGTGTAGTACACTCCCAGTGTGGTGGTACCTCCTCCTGCTTTTTCTTGTGATTACATCCTTATACCTGCTCTTCAGCTTTGCCCTCCTCAGGCTAATGAATGACAGCACTAAAGCACTCTGACAGAATTACATTGCTCTGCTGTAACCTGAACACTCATATCATCAACTAACACTAGGCTCTACTTTCTACAGTCTCCATCTATGCAATGAAAAATATCTAACCTGACATCTATCCTAAAATCTTTTTTTTTCCTTTGATTTCTGTATCTGTCTTTTGAAATGTGCTTATCACAGCTGCCACTTTGACCTTTGCATTCTGTCTCTCAGCTGCTTGTAATGTCAATAATGTTTCCTATCTTTACACTCAGTAAAAGCAGCTGGTCCTGAAATGTAATGTCAGTTATTTGTCGATACACGCAGGTCTTTGAAACTACATGTTTATAACCAGGTACAACCTGCATTTCTAACATACATCACTAGTTCACATTATTGAATTCATCGATTCTTCCTATTTTGGTTTGTCTCATTTCATGCATAATTGAAACATCATGAATTAATATTATGTAAATTAGGTATAAATTGGAGATTGGATCTTAAAAACTTAATTCTCACAATTTATGGCACATTGACTGTCAGTTACTAATTTGTGAACATAGCGGCAAATTTAGGGGTACAACAACAGAAAGAGAGCAGCAGTGTGTATAGTTCTGCACCATCTCTAATGTCTTAAATTACTCCTCTCTCCTCCTGTTAACTCCTTCTTCTTCCTGTTGTCCCTCCAGGTGCCACAGTGGTGTGTGGAGTATGCTTTGTCCTATGAGTTTTCCCAGGGCCTGGTGTGTTGTTCTCAGCCCTATTCGGTGGCGGCGGTGAGTCTGGCCCTGCGAGTGGCTGATGAGATGGACCTCAGCCTTGGTCTGGAAGTGGGCTACAGGGTGTCTCATGATGACAGCTGTACGCCAGACACGCTGCTCAGGTTAGACCGCATGGAAAATTAACACTGAATAATGACATTTAATGAATCTTCTATCTATACCCAAATGTTAATTTACCCGTGTACCATAATTATTTTTTATCCTTATCCTCCTTACCCTATGTGTATACTGGCTATTCAGCTTGTTGAACCTGTCTCAGATGTATCATGTGTATTCATCTCCTCCTAGGGATAAAGTAGGCCATACCCATGGGTCAATAGTTTTGTATGACATGGTGTCTCTTGGGCTCACAGCCACACCTTCACCCTTTTGTTCTCTTTAGTTCTGGACAGTTTATCGTCACTAAAATCGTGTGAGATGTTGAATTCACTGAAATTAGACCTCTTTATCCTGTCCTGCATTTCCACATGATAAATAAGTGTATAGAAACGCTTTGTTCTTAAGTGCTTTTCTCATCTGTGCTATTTTGTCACTTCTCCTAGATTTGTCAGTGACACTCTGCTGCTGGAAGAAATGATGTCTGACCCGCTGCTCCGTCAGTACGGGGTCGTGGTCTTGGATGAGCTTCAGGAGCGTACTGTACCCACAGATGTTCTACTGGGACTGCTGTGTGACGTCTGCCGCCAGAGACCAGACAACTTCAGGGTGGTTCTCCTCACTCACCCGACTTTGGCGCCTTGTCTTGCCTCCTTCCTCGGACCCTCAGTCCCTCACCTTTCTCTGGACAGCTCGCTTACAGACTGTCCCACCAGAAACCAGGAGGAGGGGGGCGAGCTGGAGGGAGACAGGAAGGCTGCAGGGTTGACCACGGTGGAAACGCTGTATCGGGAGCTTTCACCTGGGAGGGAACCAGTGACTGCAGCCTGTCACATGGTGCTGGACCTGCACCGAAGGGGAGAGGAAGGAGATGTGATGGTGTTTTTGGCTAGTGCACAGGTACAAAGTTAATGATTAATGAACATCCACATACTCAATAAATAAACAGTAGAATCACGAATGGAGTCAAGAAAATACAGAAATGTTCTTAGCAGGAGTAACGCAATGGGAAAACAATCATTAAAGTAATTATTGTAACTGGAAATGGATTATTAAGAAGCCTTTCCCTTTCACACAAGAAACTCAATCTGTTTTAAGGACCGCTTATTACAAATACTTGTTAAACTGGTATAAAGTGAAACTGCATTTCTACAAAGGATAAAATAATGTTTATTCTTTGGAGTACTGTAGAGTTTCACCATCTTTGTCTTGTAGAGAAGTGAAATAAGGACACCTACATCTGAGACGCCTCTGGTGCATTACAGGTGTCTGGTGTCCTGGTTTTAAACACACACACATCCTCTCTCTCTCTCTCTCTCTCTCTCTCTCTCTCTCTCTCTATCTATCTATCTATCTATCT
>JAQQZY010000005.1:40678478-40697886 GCA_030068375.1 Ostorhinchus rueppellii
GGTGGTGTGCCTTGTCATTTTTCTAATGTCGAATATGTGCCATGGCTCAAAAAAAAAAAAAAAAAAGGTTGGGAAACACTAATCTACAGCACCTTTGTAGCCTCTGGGAACCCACAAAGGGCTAATATTGTTACATTTGGGTCAGATCAAAGGCAGTGCAGGCTGTGACAAGAACACCTGTCTTGTGTTGTTTACGTCTGATACTGATTGATCTGAGACAGAACTAAAACATTCTCACATAATGCAATGTGTAGCTAACTCTGTGCCTGTGATTTCAACTCAATTTGACTGTCGGGTAATTTTGACCCAAAGGTGATCTTTGTACCTTTTTTTGTACAGCTTATATGGAAATGTGAATAAAGGCAACAATTTACTTTTTCTAATGTTGGGATCAATCTAGGAAAAGTCATCAAATTTCAAGTTGAAAAAATATCGTTTAGAGGAATTTTTGGGGGGTTTTTAACACAGTGGTGGGTCATTTTGACCCGAAGACAACTGGAGGGTAATAAATAAAATTCAATCTAACACTGGATTAGACAGTTAAGTATATTTCTTGAAGTGTTGGAGTGTTTTTAAGGTTATAAATGGGGTTTATTTGCTGAGATAAAGGCTCACCTGGATGAGGTCCCCAGAGCAGTTACCAGAGCTTGCAAAAGTCCAGCGATGAAAATAAAGGGATTCTGTCGAGTGATTACAAAATACAGAGTGGGAAGAATAAGAACAGCGTGGATCAGCAAGCCAATGATAACTGTGATGGTGTACATGCCCAGCTGTCCACCCATCTGCGTTAGATCATCCATCTCCACGATCTTTCCCGCAATTAGGAACAGGATTCCGATAGGAGCGTACCTGAGCAGAGAAGGTCAGTAAGGTTTTGAAGATAAGTATGAGCAGTTAAATAAGGGGCAGCTTTGATTAAAACCTTACCACATGATGATGGCAACTAGACGCATGATAGCTTCATTGAGGCTGTCAAAGAAATCCCTCAGGAGCTGGCCCTGCTCCTTCATGTTACCAATAATTAGACCAAAGCACATGGAAAAGACCACCAGCCCCAGGGCATTGACACCATTCACCTGACCCGGCACTGGGATCACTTCCTCCCGGGTGATCTCCGTGACCTCCTGGGTTCCATTGGTGGAGTTGAAGAGGGTGTCGTTCACTGTCACAGTCACATGGACCACTCGCTTTCCATATTTGGTTTTGAACTGTTGGATGAGAAGGTTGAAGTTAAATGAGTAGATGCTGAAACACATCATCTCAACCTCCAGACACAATACTACATTAATTTGCACTGATCTACAGGTACTTCATGATCTGCTCTTAATGGGTGTAAAAGGGAAAAAACAAAACATTGGGGTCAACTCAGGCAAGGCAAGGCAAGACAAATTTATTTGTATAGCACATTTCATGTACAAGACAATTCAAAGTGCTTTACATAAAAACATATGGAAGTCACAGGAGAGGCATGGAAAGTTAAAATGAAAAACATTAAATATACGAAATAGAAAGTTAAAAACTCAGGGTTATGATCCGTTTGGGGCCGATTAACTATTGTGCTTCTTGGTTTTTCCTTTAGCTGACATCACTGTTCATTAAACTGATCATCATCCCTCTCATAAATGTCTTATTCCTTCTGATTTACATTGCAGTCAGAGTAGTCAGATTAGAATTAAAATCCTTGAGCATATTCATACATCGGAGCTCTAAATTACACATGGTTTTTAGTTAAAATAATATTATGTGACCTCAGAACTCACCTGCTGGGTGCACGCTTGAACCAAGTTTGGAGGAAACATGTTTCTGAAATGCAGAACCAGATACACCTTAGTTGAAATCATCAATTTAATGAGATAACTTCCTACTTTATGAACATCACTGTCTTAACCCATAAAGACCCAGAGCTACTTTTGTGTCAGTTCCCAAATGACTTTTTCCTCTATATTTAACCTTTCTGAAGTGATTGATCACCATTTAATATAATAGTATCCTCTGTGTTTTGCATTTTTTGGTGAAAATTTTGTATTTTCTTATATTTAATTAACTGATCATGTAGATGTTCATGAAAAGCACAGATTACAGTGGAAGGTTTTTATATCAAAAAAGAGAAAATAGAAGAAAAACTGACTTTTTTTTGGGAAAATTTCTTACTAGCTGAACATAAATCAAGTGTGTCCATCCACTGTCACTGATCCAACTCCATGGGTTTTACTGGTGAATCAATGTTGTAGAAGATGACAGTGTTTCCTCTGTAACTATGGAGCCTCTGAACGTCTAAATGGGTCATATCTGATGACCACGAAAAGATGAAAAACTGTATTTTACACCAATTATTTACATGGATTGATAGGATTATTGGATCGACAGGTTTTAAACAGTTCCATCAGTAGGTGCTTTAGGTTGTTGGTGGATGTTTGGGTCTGTATGGGTTAAATTAGCACACAAATCTTACTCATATGTGGGCTACCTGATCAGATCTAAGAAGGCATCAGCAGGACTGACTTGCTCTATTAACTGTTGCTTTCCAAACTCATCTTTCGATCCTTTTCCTGGGTGAATGATGAGGACGATTATGATACCGATGAACACGGCAATAAAGGTCGTGGTCATGTAGTAAATCACGGCTCTCATGCCCATCTTTCCTGAGGCTTTGCTGTCCAGAGCAGCCATTCCTGAACGCCAGAGGGAGAAAAAGTAGTTAGAATTTAACCAATGTATAGCCTTCATATAACTACTGCAGCCATGTGACTAGCAGTTTGTGTGGTGAGATGCTCCTTGTGTGCAGTATCATACAGCTGTAACACATTTCTTTTTGAGAGCAGATCTGGAGCAGCAGGAGGCCACAGAGATGAAATGCTGGATTTAATTGAAGCAAGTTTTCTCCGTTACTCAAACAATTGGAATCTCTTTATCACCAAGCTGGGGGTGAGGTTGTCTCCTCAATAAGGCTGACCTCCCTGTGAACTGCATCCTCCAGTCATGACTTCAGTCTTATTTTTTAACCTATTATACATATATAAGAGAATAATGAATGCTGTGGAATAACTGAGCTGCCTTGGACTTCACTGAAAAATAGAAATGGGCAGTCAGTGGTAGAAAAAAATAGTGAATCCAGCCGAGGAGTTTGGATACAAGTACAAGTCGAGGAGATGTGTGACGCTACCAGGCAGCGAGCTCTTTTACATAACCGTGCAACAAGTATTTTTGGGTCAAAACACAGTAATGTCCCATCAGAGAGTGAATTTTAATTGATTGTCATTCCAACATTTATTTCAACATAAAGTAGCTCCTTGTTTTGGACGATCCCTTATGGTCCAACTAAGCAAGAAGGAATTTTAAAGTAAAAATGTGGGTCATTTAGCAACACTAATCTGTCCAATTATCTCTAAAATATCCCGTCAGAGAGATTTTGAATACTGTGTTTTGACCCTTTCATACTTCAGAGTAACTTTGCAATACCCATAGTGTGAGTTCTTATATGAAAATCCAAATAAAAACACACACCCATCACTTGCCACGACCACGACAAGCTGCTGTACATTTCAGCGTCTTATGCCCAGATTCAGCTTCTTCACTGAATTCTTTGAAACATCAGTCATTTAAAGGATCGATGTGTAATTTAGTGACATCAAGTGGCGAAACTAAAGATTGCCAGCAGCTAAGTATAACTCAACTGTCACATAGGGTGGCCACAAAAAGGCTTTATTAAAGCTAGTGTTTGTTTTGGTCTGTTCTGAGTTTTTAAATCCACAGATATTATCTCCGGTCTACACTGAAACACAATATACAATAATAATGCACATGAACTTACTTGGACCCACTATAAAATAGATACAAAGGAGATGACAAAATAAATCTGTAACTAGAGACGTGGTGATGCAAAATGCTAGACTGTAAACATCGAACTACAATGATTCCTATTTTCACATGATCATACAGTAATGAAAACATAGTTTTTGTAGTTATCTTAACCTCCTGAATCCAACTAAGTAAAAAATCTCGACTATTTACATTAAATAATTCTCTTGATTGGAAACAGCATGATTCAAAACTTTTTTCAAATCACATCACATTTTTTATTTTCTTTTTTTAGAATGTCCTTTTACAGTGCACAGCATTTTTTTTTATAAATCTGTTGTGATACTCATGTCCCTGCAGAGGACAAAAATCTTTTACTGGGTCTCAGGAGGTTAATCTTTTACTCTGGATCTTTAAGCATGCAAAATATTTCCAAAGAGTGTAACTTTAATTCAGTCTGTGCCCAGTTTTTCATCAGATCGTTGACCACTGTGATCACATTCATTTTAAATAACATCATAATACATTAGTGTCCACTAAAAAGGTGAAACAGACATAATCCTTTGTGAATACAGCAGAAAATTGTTATGAAATCCCTTGTCTGCAGATACACCTGTACTTATGACTTGATGTGTAAATTTTGTAGGCTACCTGTAATTAGACTGGAGATCAGTAAGGGCAGAACAAGCATCTGAAGCATTCTCATTAACAGCTCTCCAGGGAAAGAGAAGTACTTTATTTCTCGATAGGACATCTTATAGGGCCGCAGCGCGAAGCCCAGAACAATACCTGCAAAGACAACAGCAGTGAGGGCCTGTGCATTATATGTATGTGTTGAAATATTATGAGAGTTTTCCACTGGGTCATCAGAAGTGTACGCACCCACTATGACTGCCCCGACTGTGAAGAGCACAAAGGCGTTCTTCTTGAGGAAAGCCAGGACGTCCTCTTTGGAGATCTCCTCCACTTTCCTCTTGGCTTTCATGGTACGTATGTGAATGCCCTCCCTAAAACGCTGCATCTTGCTGTGGTAAAACAAAATGTGTCCATCACATACCAAAATAAATGAATTCAAACAGGGACTGAGGATTGTCATACTGTCATGACAATAAAAGTAAGAGTGTTTAAAGCTAAAAATCCTCTATTTTTATGAATAGTCAATAGTTTTGAAATGCAAGTACAATAGACTGACTATCTCCTTATTCTATATGAATATCACTAGATAATTATATCATTTAGTATTTAAAGGAATCATTTTGGTAATTTTTCTTTCTTGTGTGAGAGGAGTTCCCTTACAGACTATGCCAGTGCTATCATTAGCCTAGCCCAGGGAGAATACGTACTGGAGTTATTTTCACATTTCCATTTGTGTACAAATTAAACTAACAAGCTAAAGCAGAATTGGTCACATTACCAGGAACATTGGGAAACTTGCATAGAACTAAGCTACCGTTAATTACCTCCGCCAAGGAGGTTATGTTCTACTGTGCGTTTGTTTGTTTGTTACCGTTTGTTACCACTTTGTTTGTTAGCAACATAACTCAAAGGTTATGGACGGATTTTGATCAAATTTCCAGGGTATGTCCACTCTGGGTTAAGGAAGAGATGATTCAGTTTTGGAGGTGTTTTGAATCACCGTCTGGATCCAGGAACTTTTTAAAGGATTCTTTATCATTGTGAGATAGGGCTTGGTGGCACAGATTTACATGAGGTCATTCACTGCCATCTAGTGGAGGAAAGTACTAACACTACCTTTAAAAAAAAGGACAAACACTACCTTAAAAAAAATACAAACACTATCTTGGCGGAGGTCTGTGCTCTCCGAGGGCTTTTGTAGTTAATTAATCACGTCCTGGCTCAGAACTTAACAGTAACAGTCCTACACTGCCTATCTGTTTATCTATACCTATGAATTCATTCATGATTGCTCACTTAAAGTATCTCCTCATCAAAATCAACATCCATCAAAATCCTTATGTTTTATGTTACCAATGGCCACAATAATCACTTGTTACAGTCACTGTTTGTTTGCTAAAATTGTGCCATATTATGTAATGATCTTGATCTATATACATGTGTAAAGCTGTGAGGAGATACAGCAACAAAATGGAGAATGTGAGAAGTGAGTGAGTAGTTTAACGGTAACAGCTCCGTGGTTATGACAGTAAATGACACTGTGTATGAAGAGGGTGCTTAAGGTGACATGGTGTGTAAAGACAATTTACAGGGATTCAAAGTCAGCAGGAGCAGGATTCTTGTGCTATTAAGTACTGGTGTCAGAGACAGAACTAGACAGTAGAAGAAGAAGCTGGAAAGTGAAACAAAGTGTATGTGTATGAATGGAGATATAAAAAAGTATATTTTACAAGTAATAGAAATAGTAAGTGGTATCAACTGAGGTGTTGCAATAAATCATTTGCTGCAGATTCAGAAGAATTTTGATGATTTACTGATCTATTTTACTGATGTTATTGATTCTGACCAGGCCCTGGTGAAGACTCTTCTACCACACCATCTCACAACTAAAATACAAATACAAAAAATAAGTATCACATAGTGCAGAACTATTTTGTATTGTCTAATGAGTAATGAGAATTGAAACTGAAGATGTGAAAATATTCATCCATTCTTAAGTTTACAGACTGTTATTTCCATTAGCCTTTGGCATGCCATTAATAGAGTAAGTTAAAAAGTCACTTCACCCAAATAAAATAATTTTAAAAAACAAGCATACTTTTTCACTCATACAAATACAGTTTTTTCTTCATAGGGCTTAAAAATATGTTGCTCTGACATTTACGTCAACTATTATGAAATGTTAGTCATTATGAAATGTACAATGAGACAAGACAAAAGATTATACACGATTTTCTCTTATTTTATGATTTAAATGAACTGAACCTTTATGATAGTTTTACATCAGCTTGTCTTAGACTCATTTATGTACCTCAATCATGCCATCAGAAAATGAATCAAATATGATAACAACTAGATTGGTCAAGTTTCTACATTAAAACCCTCAAGTACAGTTCAGAAATTATTATTACAGAGGTTTGTCACATACCTCTTTGGACTGTTTTCGGTTCTTCAGTCGTCGGTGCAGAGCGGTGTTGAAGTTCAACCTGAAGACAGTGTGACTGTGAGATTGAAACCAGCTCTCCTACTGTAATTGGAAAAGAAGGGAGGGGAGACATCCAGAAGAGGAGACAGGGAGAGGGAGGGAGACTAGGAGGAAAAATTAGAAAATGATCCTCTCATAATAACACTCTTAGCCCTGTGACATAGTTTCAGGTAAAGCCCAGGTGAATGTAAAACTTTATGAGAGTTGTGATTCAAAGTCATCATATGGTTGAGAATTTAAATCAATTCAGAATCCATGTCTTTAGTTTTTGTGCATTTCTTCTTTTCATTTGTGATTCGAGCTATTTGACTGCTTTTCACTTTCAGTGTAGTTGCATATTTACACACATAAAGCAATAATCAGGTTTAAAAGATACACATCATCTCACTCGGGACTTGTTATAGTTTGAGGTAATTCCACAGAGTAAATGACGCGCCACAATTAGCTGAAAAAAGTAGAGCTTGTGCAGTAATAAGTGACCTCACTGTATGGAAAAATATTCCCTGGTGAAGTTGAATATAATTAGTGAAGAATACCCCTCAAATCAGGTCACATAGACTCTTACAAACATTATTCCCCGGTCACTGTCACACAAATGAATGAAATATCTCTGTAGAAACTTGATCTGAATAAAATTAAAGGTAAAAGAGGCAAATGTCAAATCATTTAACTTTCATGAAACCTAAAATACTTCTGTAGGTAAAAAGGTAATCTATTCCTCCATCAAAAAAAGTGCACATCTTATTGTTAACATGTGTGAATCACAATCTTTTTATTATAATGTTTTCCCTTTTATGAATCCAGGGAAATTGGACAACAAATTCAGACAAATATTTCGTTTTCCAAATTGATGAATCCCCTTATTCTAACAGTGATTATTATTCCTTGAATGGAATTAATTTATCTGTTTTGCACCAGTAACAGCCAGTCTCTCAGAATTTGTCCTTAAAGCTACAGAACTAGTGACAAGTACTGAATTCAGATCATATATGTTTTTGAGTGTAAAAACTATCAATGAGGCCTAGTTCTTTCAGTAGAAACAGCACTGAGTTCCTGCTCCCTGAGGAAATGTCTATTTAATTCACCTTAAGTAAATTAAAAAAAAAAAAAGTGAACCCTGGTTAGGACACATTTAGTGTCTGTCCCTGCAGCTGTTGAAAAATGACAAAATGTATCCATAAACATATCCTGCTGATTCTTGAAAAAGAATATAAATATGAGCAGGTTTATAACTCTCACTCTTCTGTATCTACCTAGCAACCTAGAACTGAACCCTTGTCCTCCTGCTCCAAAGGACATGTCCTTTTCTACTACACGATCTTGAGCTGATGAAAACCCAAGAACCTGTTGAACATCAATCTGAGACTCAAACAGGAAACAAACATGTGAGCATCATCTGTGGAGTCTGAGAGGATCCAAACACTGCTGAAACCTGGTCCATAAAAAGCAGACACCACGGAAGAAGGAGAAGAAGACAAAGGAGAACAATGAGAAGAAGAGTAATGACGAGGGTTTCCACAGTCCTCTGAGGCTCAGATGGATCATGAACTGTCCACCAACCAGACGGTCACAGCTTCAAACACACACTCATCTGCTTTTACATGGGTTTAATCTTCTATATCATGTTTGACCAGAGCATGAACACATTTAAAAATAAACAACTGTACAAAAGATAAAACATGAAAGTATAAAAAAAAAAAGGTACGCACCAAATATGGGTTTGTCTATTATCACAGAGCCACTCAGTGCCTTCAGTTTACCATGTTTACATGGGTGACATGTTGCATCCTGAAAAGTATGACGAGAATCAGATCATAAATAGGTTACTATTCAGGTAACATATATAGGTAAATGCAGCAAAGATTTAGCTCAGTTGGGAAAGTATCAGACTGTAAGATGGAGGTTCAAGTCCTAGTTAAAATAACTCTTAAAAAAAAAAAAAAGATCTATGTATCATTATTATTATTAAAATAGGGGTGGAACCCGATGGGGAACGGTTGGCAGCATGGGAGGCAGTACGTGCCCATGAGGGCCCGCCCAATGCTGCTTGCAGCTTTAATCATCATCTAATTGTTATACTGTGAAATGTAATGAATATAGCATGATGCCATTACGTGCCATGTTTTACATAAATCCAGATGGACTACTATCAACACAATATTTCCTCCTGTCTGTTTCACGTGAACATCTCCTGCTGCCTAAGTGAGCAATAGTATATATAACATGTACAGAGAAATTGCTTTAGTTCATGATTTTGTACACAACAAGCCCAGCTGGAGTTCAAGCTGAAAAAAAATGGACACTTTAATCTGCATTGACTATAAATAACCTCATGAAGTTAACTAAGGTCACAGATTAACAGGACTAACAACAGATGTACTTGATTTGAATAATTTTTATTATTACTTAGGCCGGATTGGGATTAGTCACACATTCACTCCCTAAAAGAACTAATTTTATCATCATTTTGTAACTACAGATGTACATTATGCTGCATACATAAACTGCATTTATATGAGGAGGTATTTTATAGATTTACCTTCATTTTCACATATATATTTTATGACACAAATCAAACCTAATCAGTACTTTTATGCAAAAATAAATACATTCCTCTAACAACAAACAGGCAGGTAGTTGAAAAACGTAGATTTAATCAACGCTTTATGGGTGTAGTTTGGTGACATCCAGGAACCAGTTATCAGTCCCTTGTGTTAAATGTAGCTAAATATGCTTAGACATATAGAAATCTCTGCTGAAGATATCTACTCATGTCAATTATACTGAATTATAGTCTATAAAACTATATGAAAACACCAGAAAGCTCAGACCGCCATGCTCTTTACGATCAACTCTTCAGTCTGATGTTATGACATTGAACGCAACACGGTCCGCGGACGAGCAGCCAAAACAAACCTGTATCGCTCCGCCCCCAAGTTCTAACGTACACGTTTTTTACGTGACCAATAAGATTCGAGTATACGTGCCATACGTGTTACGACATGTGTACGTGCCATGATTCATGGAACGCGGAGTGTGGTGTGTCTGCTCATGTGTTGTCGTTTATTATTCACCTGGCCGGGATGAGCTTTAGCATGTGCTTAAAAGGTGTGTGAACCGGAGGACGCAAGCTGTGCCGGGTTGGTGGAAGGAATAAATATACCCAATTGGAATATGTAGTTTTATAGGGCCAGCAGAGTTGTACGCAGTCTGCTAGCTACTTTTAGCTTTGTTGGTAACAGAACGCTAGCTTTTAACCTTACCAAATACGGCTAAGAAGTAAATTATACAGCTTTATATAATCAAACTACAGTTTTTTTGTTGTGTTATTGTTTTCCAGCAATAGCACTTGGCGAGTACTCTGAAAAGTAAAGTCTTCGTTTTAATTGAGCAGAGTGCGCGAAAAGTGCTCGTCGGATTTGGTGACCTTCCTCCACAGTGGGTGTGTGTCCAGCCTCTTCATTCTCGCCGACATATGTGCACGGAGGACTGAGATGACCCGGTATGAAGTGTACATAAGTGTATAAAGGAGCAGAGACCTCATTCGTCTCGTGTAACTGGACTTTTAGTTGTTTTTAAGGTTGCACTTTCAGAAGAATGACTCGCCGCTCAGTGGTGAACCTGGCGTGCCTTGGGAGTCGAGCTATCACCCTGCTGTACAAAAACTCACCTCGACCACTTCACATTTCACTATGCAACTTTTCATCTCAGCCCAGAGCTGGTTTCAAACCTGAAAAAGTTGCAGTAGTCACCAAAACTACACGCTACGAGTTTGAGCAGCAGCGGTATCGCTATGCGGGGCTATCAGAGGAGGACCTAAAACAGCTGGTAAGACTGCATTTCACGTTCACGCATATTGACTTTATCTGTAGGCGAAACAAACACGTCTTACATGTCTCTAGATTTCTGACCAAAGTTGTGTCTGATTTGCAGCTTGCTATGAAGGGCTCCAGCTACAGTGGTCTGCTGGAGCGACACAACATCCACACCAACAATGTGGAGCATATTGTGAACAGTTTGAGGTATGATGGAAAAATAACACCAGAGACACTCGCAGATGAAGCAGAAAGATGAAATGGTTTTCTGTTTTTGCAGGAGAGAAGGTATTGAGGTGAGAGTGGTGAAGAGAGGAGAGTATGATGAAGAAGTAGTGCGATGGGCAGATGCCATTATTTCTGCTGGAGGTGGGCTTAATGGATGACTTTATGTACTTTGTGCCTCTCCCTTTGACAATTACTCTTTACAAATATTTCATAGATACGAACATTTAACTTCAGACACTATTTCACTGTTGTTATTTCTGACTGACATCAACTTTTGTGTCCAGGCTTGATGTATAGAATGGGCAGGACTTATTCAACTCATGGGGCAAAAATGTCACAAAAACAACAAAAGCTTCAGACAACAACACATGCAAACACACAATGCAAGTTCTCTAAATGCACTTTGTTTTGTCAGGTGATGGGACAATGCTACTTGTTGCCAGCAAGGTTTTGAGCAAGGACAAACCGGTTGTTGGAGTTAATACAGACCCTGAGAGGTAAAACACTGTTTGGAAAAGCTTATGGTTGATAATTAATGCATTCCATTATGCACGTTAGCACTCTGAAAAGAATTTAAAGCTCAGAAGTGACAAATAATTTCAAGTAATTCAACATTCTCCTGACTGCGTTAGTTTTATTTCTCCATTTCTCTGTTTTTTTTCTAAAGGTCAGAAGGTCATCTGTGCTTGCCTGTACGCTACACACGTGCCTTCCCAGAGGCGCTGGAGAAACTGTTTCGTGGTGACTTCAGGTGTGTTTTTCCCCACAGATAACCAGTTTTGACCTGTTGTCGGCCACCTCTGGCTGAAATTTCAATCAAAGTGCTGCAATAGTGACAATCAGCAAGACGTAGAGAAAGCAATTACAAAATGTAGCAACGGCTTTAAGTGTGCAGAGCAAATGCTTTTGTGTACACTGTAAACAAAATTGATTCTGCCAGTAGCTTAACTGCACTTTAGAGTTCAAGACAAGTTAAAACCTGTGTTGTCTGGAACAGGTCACATGGTCTCTAAAACCCCACTGTGGTGTCCTCTGAAACTTAAATCCAGTTACCGTGTCTGGTCCAAACTACAATGACAACAGGGCGTTAAAGCCACAGTTCAGGCTACACTGAATTTTTGAATTGTGGATTTTAAACCCAAATTTAATTTGTGAATCGGATATGGTTTCACCTACCTCTACCAAATCAAACATGTTGATATTTACACAATTTCAATAGTTGTACAGGAAAAAGTAGACTACTGCATTGACTCAGATGTGTCAATGTGCTGTTCATCAAATTAAATCCCTTTTTAATAAGATTCCCTGATCCTTAAATCACTAATTCAGCACTTACTTTGGTCAGTGTCTGTTTATAACTGTTCTAAAGCAGTTATTTTTTTCTTCTTAAACTATAATAAACGGAATATACAGAGGATCACACAGGAACAAAATAATAAAACACAAAATAATTGGTATCAAATGGTTGTTTTTGATAAATAAATAAATAAATACTTTTTTGGTTTTTTTACTTCTACTCAAAACAAATTGACACTTCACGGCATCCTCTAGGTCCTCAAGCCATGATGTCAAATATTTTATTATTCCACAGCCTTCTAAACATCTTTTTGTTGTGATCTCTTGACTCATGAGTGTTAACCAGGCTGACTGATAATGAAAATACTACTTATAGTCAGTCAGTCAGTCAGTTGTAGGGTACAACTCAAGTTCTCTGTATTTTTCTGATGTTTCACACACTTAAGTCCTGTTTTTTGTCAGTTTTATTGTGTTATCACTTTACTACTGTTATTAGATAACCCGCCCAGTTTGTACCTGTGTGGTGTTTATTGACATCCTACATTAACATTGTTCTGATGTCATGCCGTGTTCAGGTGGCTGTGGCGTCAGAGGATTCGGCTACACTTGGAGGGAACAGGAATCAACCCGACCCCTGTGGACCTGCATGAACAGCAGCTGAGTCTGGAGCAGCACAACCAGGCTCACCGCATCACCACCATGGACAGCCAGCGCAGTAAGAGTCCAAAACGTGCTTTGTGTACCTAACGATATATACAAGATATTTATTTCTTTAGGCCTGATTGACGTTTTTGCTAATTCACTAACATTCTTCAGGGACAGGAACACCACATGAGCGCTTCTCCAAGCCCAGTCTCCTCCCCATCAGAAGTCTGAATGAAATCTTCATTGGAGAGTCTCTGTCCTCCAGGTACCTGTGTCATTCAAACCCTTTTGTATATGTATATTAACATGTGTGTGCATGCTATAACCCTCCTTATCCCCAGCTCCATCATCACCACCCTACTCATCTGTCCAGTGCTCATCAGACCCATCTCTGTCCACCACAGGGTGAAGTTAAAATCCTTCAAACCCCATGTTAACCTCTTGCTCCATAGGGCTTCCTACTATGAGATTTCTGTGGACGATGGCCCGTGGGAAAAGCAGAAGAGTTCAGGCCTCAGCATCTGCACAGGGACAGGATCCAAAGCCTGGTACTAAAAACTACACTCAACTTGCACCTCTGTTGTCCTTTAAACCCTACCACTGTTGAGTCAGAGGCTAGTCTCCAATATAAGGAGTTAGTTTATTCCTCATTTTATGAAACTTGCACCAGCTTCTGTGTGATTAGTTTCATAAGGCAGGTCTTTAATGAGAGATGGGTGAATAAATGCACCAACATGGCTGGTACTGCACAAAATGGTCATCAAGAACTCTAAATTTGTAATATGTTGTGTTAATATGAAATGTGGTCCTGTGTCACTCCAGATTTTCAGTGTCCAGTGAATTTATAGTGATTTGCCAGGTTTTCTGTGTTTATATGACTTAAACAGCAGCAATATAGCATACTTTCAGTAACAGCATTTGAGCTTCCCACCTTAAAGATTATATCAGAGGAAATAGCCTCCTGTCATTAGGGTCCATAGGTTGTTTTACAGATATCCCTGGTGTTTAGGGGGATGATCCAGCAAAAACCCAGTTTGTGGTGTAAATTTAATGTTATTTGTTTACAGGCCTGAAAGGGCCAACTCTCAATTTTATGTTTGGATGGTGATGTCAGCAGTACATTAAGTCTCATTCTCTGTTGGGTCAGGAAGTTTGCTGTGTGTGTGTTTTTGTTTTTTGTTTTTTTGTTTTTTTTTTTTAAAGACCTAATAATTTGATTGACCCCCACTTGATATCTCATTTTCCTTTAACATATAACACTTAGACCCACCCAGTATTTATCCGTGAATATGTTGGATAGTAACTGGATAATAAAACACACTGTGTACCACAGACATGCATTCTCCATTAAAATGTGGTTTTCTTTCAGTCTGGTGTAAATATAACCTACAGAACAATCGACAGTTTAAAACTACATATGAAGTGCTTTGAACTGGACGGTAATTTCATAGCAGAATCCCAGGAAGCTTTATTATGGTCTGAAGTATTAGACAAAATGAGATTTTGACTTGCTGAAATTTTATGTGTGAACCAAACTGAGGATCAGCAGAATCAACACTGATGTCAATATATTATACTGTTATTTTGATCAATGTGACTTTTTCATGAACGTCATCCTGTTTGTTTTAGCTTTTGGTGCTGGTAATGCTGTAAAGTAAACAAACGAGTTGGTAGTTTATATTTGCTCCCATGCGTTTGTGTTTGGGCTGTAGTGAGTGTGACAAAGATCCGGGTCACATTTGGTTATTTTTGCAGATCTACTGACTTCCCACAAAGCAGAAGGCCCATGTTTTCCTAGGGGCAGTTAAAGCCTGTAATCAGTCTATGGGTCTTTCTTTGAAATTGCTGATGTATTCTCTCTCTTTGTATCCACAGGTCATATAACATCAACAAACTGGCTGAACAAGCCGTGGAGGAGGTTTTGAGAATTGGTTCGTATGTGTTGCTTCTGCTGTCCAAGGACATTTCAATGAATAACACAATAGAAACTTTAAATATTAATGAGCAAACTGCCTTATTTTTTTGTAGGAAAATCCCAAATGGGCCTTGATTTCCCATTGGATCGTGAATTTGTTGAAAAAGGTAAGTTTATAATTGAGCTGTATTAAATGTTGAATTTTTCAGGTGTGTTGCTTTATGTGTTAATAGTGGGTTTTTTTTATGCCTGTACTCAGTTACTGATGAATACAACGAGTCGCTGGTGTTCAGTCCTGAGGACCGGCGGTTGTTGTTCAGCATCAGAGAGCCCATCGTGAACAGGGTGTTCTCCAGCAGTCGGCAGAGAGGCTTCGCCAGCAAGTCAGTGATTTTTTTGAAGTTGGTAAACAGTCGGGTTAAAATAAAACCGTCCAGCTAACATTTTAATGGTTTTGTTGCCTCTGCAGGGTGTGTGTCCGCTCACGCTGCTGGGATGCATGCATGGTAGTTGACGGTGGGACTTCATTTGAGTTCAACGATGGAGCCATCGCGACGATCAGCATGAGTGATGAAGATCAGCTGAGGACTGTCCTACTTGAAAACTGAGACTGGTTTCTGTGGCGCCAAAGGGGTGCGGTCAAAGGGAAGTACCAGGTTTGAGGTTTTAGCTACATTTTTTTTTTTTTTTTTTTAAATACCAGAAACCGAGGGTTTTTTTTGCATTACACACTTTCAAATCACTATTTTTTTTTTTTTTGCAGGTGAGAACTGGTCATACAAAATACGCATTTTTGATGCTATATTAAGCAGGAATTAGTTTGTTATACTCTCTTTGTCGCTCAAATCAACAATTCTTTCAAATGAGCTTTTAAGTTGAAAAATCTGCCTCAGGTTCAGTAGCAATTCTAAATAAATTTCAATTAGATGGTTCCCTCTATATCTCTAACTTGTGTCATACGGTCAAAAAACAAAGCCTCTGCCTTGATACGTTAGCCATGTCTCTGGAGTTCAGATTAAAATGGACAGAAGATGAAGTGCTTTTATTTTAACGTCAGCATGGTCACATGGAAATGTTAAATTAAAATGATCTTATTCTGTACATGACTCAAACAAGTCACACTGGTTAAATATAGCACTGGCCTCCAACTCACTGTATTGGATGTAAAATACTGTGTATTTCTGTTATAGTAAAGAGAATTTTACTTCAGAACAGCCATGCTTTGAATCATGTTCATCAACACAACATACATGACTGACTGGAAAAGTCAGTCATGAGTCATATGAGCAGAGCTGCATTTACAGATGTAGGATCCATATTTTAGTACCCTGATTGTGTCCTCTGGAAATGGAAGCAAAGTAATTGTAGAAATGCTGTAATTCTGGTGACAGATCAGGAAATGTGACACGTTAGAACTGAAATTCTTTATTTTTACTGTAAGGGGGGGACAAAATAAAACTCAAAAACTACATGTTAAAGTAAGAAAAAGTGCATTAATTGGAGACCTTTTCATCAGTGTGTAAATTCATATTTGGTGCTATAGTGAATATTCCGAATGGAGGACGACATATGTGGGATTGAATTAACTACAGTGTGTGATGATGGTCATGAAGAAACATGTCAGTGCAACAGTTTAGCTCACTGGTATGTTTAACACTTTTTGGACACTGCAAAGCACATATTCAGCTGCAGACACACTACATGATTGGTTTGGGTGTGAACATGTATTTGTTGATGGAAACAAAATATCGCCTGCTGGAGGTATAGCTCTACGGAAAAGTCAAAGCACAGTGGTTTGTTACAGCTTATTTGTTGAGTAGAGGTATTTTTGGAACATAGCCTATATATATTTTGTAGCATTTTTGATGCATTTTGGTGCTGAAGAGAATGAGCTGGAGAATCAAGTGCACTAAAATGAGAACTCCATGATAAAATGAGCAGTTTGCTCCATGTTTAAGGTCAAACATCTGTCCTTGCTCGACAGAAAAACTAGCCTCAGAAGTGCAACTGAAACCAAACATGAGCCTAACATGTAATGTCCTCCACCATGTATCTAAATATACTTTTTCACCAGTAAAGCCACTTGACACAAACTGGAACAATGCTATATGATGTTGAAATGAAATGACACCTATACTAGTCAGTGATTTTAAATATGTGATCAAAATCCAAGTTTTGTTAATATACTTCAGTTAAATGATGAAGTTGGAGGTGTTGTTTGGAGGACTAGTTTACAAACTGATCAAATGTGAGGTGCGTTGTGCCAAAGGTGGAAGCTTTGTGTCGTTATGTTGGGATGTTTTGTTTTGGAATTGGATAAACTAATGAAAAAGTAGTTTTGTTTGTCTTTAATTCAGTTCGTCTTCCTTTCAATTTTTTCCAACCCCTTGCAAAATCAGCACTAAATATATAATGTATTAGGTTGTTGACTTGGTGAATGAATTAACTGAATGAAAATGACCTAGTATTTCTATTCATTTCATGCTTAAAGGTTGTTTTGTAAACCAGTTTGTTTTTTTGTTTTTTTTAATAATCACCATACACATTAAACTCTTGATGGTACAGAAAATTACATTTCAAGTATCAGGGTATTGTGTGTGACAAAGTAGAAAAGGATGAAAGCAAAAGATAAACCTAATTTAATCTATCACTGTGGCCAAATTAAAACATTTAAACTGTGCCACTTCATTAGATTAAGGAATTTTATTTACAAATTAAACCAATGACAAGAGACAAGTGTTTACTCAGTGGATTTACTCAAGATTCAAGGAGAAAATGTACAGTTTATAAAACTGATTTGTCTGATGTTTGAATAAAACAGTTTTATCACATTTGCAGCCACAGTGCCAATGGATTCAGCAAAAATATCCAAACCTGGTTCAGGTGCTGAAGTCCAGATGCATCATTTTACATTAAAACCTCCTCAGTGATTTAAAAGACTCTTCTTTCTGATAAAACAGCACTATTCAAGCACATTTCTGTCTCTGGACTTAAAATCTGACAAATCATCTGACCTAAATACTTCATCCTACATCTGATTCCAAGTCTTTCCACTTTGTTTCTCACAAATTTTAAATTAAACATTATTAGAACCTAAACATTCAAAAAATATTTAAAAGTTTAACATTGCAACAACTGTATTAAACATTTAAATTCCCTTTCCTATGCAATAATAACAATAAAAAAACAAACTATGTGCTCGATTGTTCAGTACTTTCAGGTCTCATCAGCTTGGACCTTCAGTACGGTCGATGCAAGTAAACTAACTTCTGTAGCAGCAACGAAGACTGAAACATGGCTCCACGACAGTACAACGGGCTACACCTCATGTACATGTGGTGGAATACTGCGGGGTCGGACACACTGTCACACTGACTCTGGTTCGGTTACAGTTTGACCCTCAGTCGACATTTCCTGTTCCACATAGTGCAGTCGCTGAGGCTGCCGATGAGTCTGCTGGAGGGTGTGGGCCGGGCGACAGCCGTGAAAGGCCTGGAGTTAATGGAGATACGAGGCATTTCTTTCTTCAGGGTGGGCAAGTGACCGTCCATCACAAGACCAAACACGTCAAGCAGGTTAAGCGTAGGGATGTTTTCACCCAAGTCACTGTAAGACAGGAGCTGGTTTAAACTGGAGCACAGAGACAGAAGGACGAACAGACGGAAGGAGAAGCACTCACCTCAGCGCTGCTAGGTGGATGTGATAACAGCGACTCAAGGACAAATGGACCAGATGCTTCAGCTGCGCCAAGATGGGGAAACTGTCAGCCGTCAGCAGAGTGCTGTCACTGTAACACAGAGCAACCAGGGTCACCATGACAACAAAGCAGCACTCATTGAGATTTAAGTCCATAACTTGCAAGTTTTATCAAATGTCATAATTCAATATTAGTGTGAAATCTGCAGTTAATTCTAACAGTGATAAGATAGAGCCCCTGAACTGCAATGATGAGCTGAAAATGGTAAGTTTTGACAAAGACGTGGCTTTCTGTGGCATTTTTCTGTGTAGGTATTTAGCCATTTTAGTACTTGTCTTTAGCTACCCAACACGATTAAAAAATGTACTGTCGCAGCATCTGTGTTCAGCACTGCCAAATAACAGGCCAAACATGAAGACCCTATGCCAGAGCAATAGTAGAAGATGCCAGGGTGTATAGCCAGCGCTGTCAAAATGCTAACAAAAGGGGAGGCAGCGGAAAACAGCATTTAGAAAAAAAAAAGGAAAGGAGGGTGTACTGTGCAAGATACGACTGAAATAAAATGCACATTTCAAGGTGATGTGTAATAAAATGAGTACGGCCCACAATAATTACAATATGACTTTCACCACATCATGCAGCCCTAGGTCGTTACAACTTGTGTGTAATAAGGTGATGCCAACTACATTATGTTGATGCATAAATTTAACACACAAATGTTCTGAGTAATTAAATCTTACCTTAAGTCTAGTGTGTGAATTTGTTGGCATCTCGACACCAGCACTTTTACATCTAAAAAGGGGAAGAAAAAAAAAGTTCATTCATCTTCTATACCCGCTTTATCCTCACTAGGGTCACAGGGGTCACATGGAGCCTATCCCAGCTACTTAGGG
>JAQQZY010000005.1:40702427-40718728 GCA_030068375.1 Ostorhinchus rueppellii
GGTTGTTGTTGTTATTTCTGTATAAATGTACTGTGTGTGTGTGTGTGTGTGTGTGTGTGTGTTTGTGTGTGTGTGTGTGTGTGCGCGCGTGTATATATATTTGGCTTTTATCTTGATTTTCTTGCTTTTCATCCAGTTTTACTGGAAACAGTATGTTTTTAAATCTTAATCAAACATGAATATACATAAATGATATTTGCATAATTAGACATAAAATAATTCCCACAAAACAAGAAAACATATAGCTTTCTGGTAAATCATATTTACATTATATACATAAAATAAAGACCCAAGAAATAAAATATATTCACATGGGAAACAATGAATACATGCTTCCGGCATACTCACTTTTATTTTGAAAGGCTTCGAATAAATTTCCGGTCTTGAGAGTGGAGGAGACCTCACAGTGCAGGTCTGCAAGGAAAGGTCCTGAGAGGGGAGGTCTGCAGCCAGACTGTCTTGCGCCTTATTTGGGTGGGATGGGGGGTGCGCAGGCCGTTTGGAATAAGAAAGCAGAGAGGGATGAGCCAGTGACCCCTCAGATAGATATTGTATAATAGTATGGGAGGCATATCCCCCTGCCCAGGGTTTGTGGGTAACTCACTAATCCATGCATCACTAGTGAGGGGGGCTTTATCAACAGAATGCACCAGTTCACTTTCACTTTTATTTTACAAAGGGAAACAGGAGACCATTGCAGAGTGGATCATTGGTGTGTGCAGTCATATGTATCTATATCTTGCCGTTTGCTTACAGTATCAACCAGGTGAAATTGGATAATTTTCCACAGCATACTGGTTTAGAAGGACTGCTTTACAGTCTCAATTTTTTAACCTTTTAGTGAACATCAACAGTGGAAACGTTGGCTATGGGGTTTAATTGCAAGTAGTTTAATTTTTCAGGCTTCAGTAGGTTAAGAAAAGGGGCTTCACACAATTTCCTTATCCATATGTTTAATATTTGTATATTTAACAGATTTTAGCCTTTCAACAAGTGACAAATTATATTTCAGGGTGTTCTGTTCAACTCATAAATATGAAGAGAAAACCTAGTGTAATAATTTCATAGTGAGACTGAATTTAAGACATGTTCCCACTCAAAGGATGAATGAATGTGATTGAACCATGTCCTTAATAAGTGTCCTGGGTGATTACAATGAACATATTAACATTGATCAGACTTCCCTCATAATTTTATATTTAGCTAATAAACTAATACATACAAGAATGTATGCATTATTTTCATAGAACTCAAGTCCAACTTCAGGATGTTTTAAATTATTCGAAGACAAAAATCACAGTTCACCAGGTCTAGGACCTTCTAATGCCAATACTAGTGTTATAATATTCATTACAACACAGAGGTGAACAGACCATATGTACACAATGTGTTTAATGATAAAGTGCACATTTACACGGTGCAATGAGGGCTTTCATTAAAAAAAAAAAAAAAAGTTAACCCACAGCAGGTTCCTAACTCCACATAGTAACTCGGCATCTCAGTTTTTGTATAAATGTAAATAACCATTGCACCATCCTGGCTCATAGATGGCACAGCAATCCAAGTTGGCCAC
Source organism: Ostorhinchus rueppellii (assembly GCA_030068375.1). Lineage (NCBI taxonomy): Eukaryota > Metazoa > Chordata > Actinopteri > Kurtiformes > Apogonidae > Ostorhinchus > Ostorhinchus rueppellii. The sequence goes on from JAQQZY010000005.1 coordinate 40,704,001, forward strand.
TTCAGCTCATGTGTTCATGAATGTACCTGCTGCAGTTCATGTAAACACTTTTGGTTTCAAGTAAGACTGAAAATATGTACATAACACGTTTGTGTTTGTAAGGTTCTGGGTGAAGCTGTGGCCACTGGAGGCCTGGCGCTGCCTTGGTCCAATCTAATTGACACCTAACATAACACTCTACTGAAAAGCTACCAAGACAACAACACCTGCCTAGAATTCCTCTGAGGATCAACATTACTGTCCAAAGTCTAGCTCCATAAATATCCTACCTATAAAAACAGAAATAACTTCCCTGAAAGGAAAATCTTAATGCAAAGAAAGCCCCCCCCCCCGCATTTTTTATTTACCAGCCTGAATCTATTCATTTCACAATCATGACTGTTTACTTGGAGGAGGCAGGGTCCAAGTGTTTGAGTGCCCCTCCCACCAGGTGGAGGCTTCCTGTGATGAGGACATGGATCTCAGCTGCGTCACAGAGTGGTGCAGCTTTGGCCATGACGCTGGCTTTCACTGGTAATACTGTCTTAGCTGGATCTACCAGCACCGAATCCTTCCCCTGGGTGATCCACTGGAGGGCACTGAGGATGCAGGGGAAAACCAGAGTGTCTGTTTTCTTCTCAGGAACTAGCGGTAGCGTGCCCTCAATGAGCAGCTGGGAACCGGCCTTGTCCTGCATGCTGTTGTGAAGACGCCAGCTGTGCTCGTTGTCCAGGCAGCGAGTCAGCATGTTCTCCACAGAGACGTTAAAGTTTTGCTGGTCTGAGACGGGACACAACACACACAGTTAAGATAATATAGATTAATTGAGACAAGTATTTACAATATTGACAAAATGGATATATTTAAAAAAAAAAAAAAAAGTATCAATCAATTCTACACACCTCCATTAAATGCAATATGGCTCAATTGTAGTTAATGATATCAACTGTATTATTTGATCTAATTTACAGTAGTCAGACTACATGACAAACTGGATTACAGCCCAATGCGAAAGAGTTAAAATCAGAATTGGACTTGGCATGGGAACTAAACGTCCCTTGTGGTGTGGTGAGTGGACTACAATCAATCCCACATCAGGCATGTTTCAAAACGTCCTAACAAAAAGCATGTCAGCGTGGCATGTATCTTTTTACTTTTACCTGAGTACTACCCCATACACAGCTGAGAACATAGTCAAGTGAATAAATGATATTTATGAAGTTCAAGCTGTTGGTAAACTGAGAAAAAAAAAAAAAAAAAAGGAACAGATCACATTATTTGATGCAACCATGACCATTTAAAACAGACACAAACTGGCATGCCATCCATCAACACAAGAGTTGAGGTGATTAAGATAGAACATTAGCCATAATCTCATCTAGACTTAAGGCAGAGTCCTAAATAAATATACCAAGATGTGAGAGTCATGAGAAATAACAAGGTGCTGTATAATAACATGAAGTCATAATCTCACCTGCGTTACAAAATGCAATGGCCTCAGTGATGTTGGGGCAGAACACAGCAAAGTCAAAATGACATGGCTGAAAGAAAGAGTCATCAAAGAGTGAGGAGATGCATTTTTAGGCAAATGAGCAGTGTAAACTCTGGACAGCACTTACACAGACACATAAACCAAGACCCAGTGAAGATACATATAGATTCAAGTTCAGATGGTTGATATTTTACATATATTTTAAGATCAAGAGGGTAGATATGTGTAAGGGTAGTGTCTATTTCCGGGAGATTATTATGGCTACTATATAGAATTTACCCAAAGCTGATCTTGTGCTTAATTTCATTAAGTAAGCAAGTAAGTAAGTAAAGTTTATTTATATAGCACCTTTCACAGACAAAGGAGGTCACAAAGTGCTTCACAATGGATCAATAAAATGCAAATAAAAGCACATGAAATACAGTCATTGCGATACAGTCTATTCTCCAAAGAAAAGGCAGCAGGAATATTAGAAAATTGCTACTGCATTTCAAGTTTCTTCTCAAAAACACATTTTTAGTGCTAGTATTTCTCATTTCATTATTTTATTCTATGAATATAAAGAATTGTATTAAGCAGTAAGAAAGAAACAACTGCAATGTCTGTCTCCTCAGTTTCTACAATGACATGCATTACACAATAAAACATCAGTATTGTATGTTTTTCTGCTCACCACCAGTAGTTTGAGCATGGCTGCTGAGTCCCTCTCTCCCGTTGCATTGAACAGCAGGACTCTGGCCACAGGTCCACTGCAAAACACACAAAGGTTTTACATCTGTACTGTGCATCACCTTTACATATCGAGAAAAAGGAAGCAACAGCAGCATCACAGGCTTATTTCACATCCTGACATCTGTATAAATGACCAGTGAGACTACACAGTGGATGGATATCGTATTTGGACATGTACCTTGCATTTCTTTCGTGCTGAGCTGCGATTTCTTTGAACCACTGCACACAGGCCAGCATACTGCGCATGGTGTGAGCTCCGTCCAAGAAGTAGGTGACCGCTCCATGTTTCAGAGTCTGATTCCTTCCAGGCCATTCTGTGTCAGCCAACCCTGAGTCCAAAGCAGGGAATCACATAAAACCACAGTCAGTGCTGTCGCCTACCATCAGGTTTTACCAAATCAGGATATTTCAAATGAAACAACTGCCAAGTTTACATGGACACAAATAATCGGAATAAAAGACCAGTCAGATTGAAAATGTTTCATGAAAACACGTCAATTGGAAGATTCTGATCCGATCGAGTATGTTCAGAAAGAAAAATCATTCCGAAAGAGAGGGTTGGGTTTATGCCGATCGGCGTCCATGTACACACCCGTTCGGATCCTGTCTTGGATTATCTCCACTGCGCATGTGTACTATGTCTGTATGACGCGTTTCCGCCTTTGCAAAACAAAGTCAAACCATGGCAGGAACAAAGCAGAACTGGTCTGTCGCGCGCGCACACAGACAGAGACAGAGACAGAGACAGAGAGAGAGAGAGAGAGAGAGAGAGAGAGAACACAAACACGCGCCGCTTGTTTACATCAGAGGCGGAATACAGTTTCTACTATTTCCGGAAAACTGGACCAATCCGCGCATCCCCAAACTTTTTTTTTTTTTTTTTTTCTGATTAAACGCTGTGTGCATGTATACACACACACACACACACACACACACACACACACACACACACACACACACACACACACCATGATCGGATCGTGTTATTTAGTGTCCATGTAAACAGTTGATTATGATATTCCAATCATCCAAGATTTTGATTGGATTGGGAAAATGTGTCCATGTAAACGTGCCTCGTGAGGTATTTTCTTCTAAGCTGATTCTCAACCTAATGACAATATATGACTGATCACAGTCCCAAAACTGTACATTACCGATCATGATCACCGATTCATATCCTACAAAGCTGACCAAACCAATGCGTCATATCAGTTTGTTGAGATTCAAAACCTTAATATAAAGCTAACCACAAGTAAAAGTGGTGTATGAGAAATCAGCAGAATCTATACTGGCATGCCCTACACCAGGGGTGCCCAACCCTGGTCCTTATGAGCTACTATCCTGCATGTTTTAGATGTGTCCCTCTTCCAACACACCTGATTCAAATGATGAGCCTATCATCAAGCTCTGCAGGAGCCTGATAACGACCGTCAGGTGTGTTGGAAAATGGAAACATCTAAAACATGCAGGATAGTAGCTCACGAGGACCAGGGTCCTACACAAATAATGTAGACCAAGTATTCAGGAGTCTTTCATACTTAGTAGTCTACATCTGTTGGAATGACTTCAATAGTTCTAGTTTCTGGTCCCATGATCTGTTATCTCTATGCGTTCAAAAAGTCAGAACAGAACTGGAAAAGAAAGCTTTTACATTTTCTGCTCCCACAGCCTGGAACAACCTACAGAGGGAGGCCAAAATAAAGGAGATGGTCTCTGCAAATACATTCAAAGTCCTTTTAAATGAATGGGGAATGGATAAATGTGGATATAGATGCCTTTCTTTCTATCTAACTGAATTGGTTGGTTCTGTTTTGAGATCGTTTTAAGGAACACTGTTGTATACTTTTAGTACCTTTTAACTTATTGGTGGTGTTCTATGTTTTTAATATAGTGTTTTATATATGGTTTTAATGTCGATGTGTGGCTGAAATGTGAACTTTCTGTAACTTGAATTTTTCAGTCTCAATGAGTTTTTTTTTCCTGGTTAAATGAAGGTTGATAAAATGAATAATGGTTTAATTAGTGTGGAGACTTGCCTTTGACCATGATGGGGCTCGGCTTGAAGGCAGTGGCTTGAAGTCCTGCTGTGTGCTCAGCTGGTATGAGGGAGAAGCTTTTACCTGTTTGAGGACATGGTATTAGCACAGATACAGATATGCATCACCAAATATATAAAACTTTAATTCTAACAGGAAAGTGATTTAATATATGCATATGTGTGGCTTTGGTGATGTTCCAATTCTGTTGCTTTTCTTCTACAGTTTGTTAAAATGGAAACGTTTCACAAAGCCACCGCTGAGGACAGATGAAAGGAACGCTAAAGCTAAATTAAACAGTTACGTCAGTCTAAGCAGTGGCATTTACACTGATGACGTCTTCCTTCTATTTACTTCTAGTCCAAAGGTCAGCCGACATGTCCGTCTCACCTGGTAAACATCTCCTCTGCAGCCATGTGTGACTCAGCTGGAGGGCCAGGGAGGCATTGGAGTGCTGGTGCTGCCCTGCCAGACCCAAACGCAGGGGCCCACAGTCCGCCTGGTAGTCCTCCATGGATGGGCACACCCACAGAGGACACTACAACAAGAACACACACACACACACACACCGTCTGATGCAAAACTCTCACTCTTGTAATAAAAGAAGCCTCTCACTGAAAACATGCAACTTACTTTGATCTCTTTGGCCCTGTCCTTAAGCATGGCCATGGCGTCCTCTGGCTGTTTGACTGTGAAAGCAGGGACTCCAGGCTGAAAACACAATATCAAAAAACCTCAGTGTCTTTGACAACATCAACCTGCATCTTATAGTCCTAATGAGATGCAAATGAAGTTTCTTCAGTCATTGAGATTTTCATTTTGAGCAGCTTGTCATCTTGAACTCCAACTTTTCTTTCTCCATGACCAATGAGCAAACTTCACCAGTGTAGTATAAGACTGTGAGGACATTTAAAGCCTCAGTAAAAGTTGTGAGTGAGTCAGTGACACTTGATCTGTGCAGCCACAGACCTTGAAGATGCCTCCTTTCTGCCAGGCGATCTTTTCAATGGTGTCTCCGAGAATCTGAGTGTGGTCTATACCCAGAGAGGAGATACCACAGACCCATGGTCTCCTGAACAGCAGAGACACACAGAAACAAACAAAACGGTATACTGTCACACTGGAAAAGTTTAAATGACACAAGAAATATTATGGTGGCAGAGGTAAAGTATCAGTATTGTGGTGTGGGTTTATTCAACTTAGTTTATTATTAATATATGCTTTTCTATTAGGATGCACAGACAACTGTCATTTCCCACTTTCCCACTTGCTGAATTTCATAAATAAAACTGTCTACCTTTCATTACAAAGTGAGTATCATCTGATATTTTCTATACATCATCTCAAACATGGACAGATACTGGCAGAAACTCCACTGACAGACATGTTTGAAGTTATGCTGGTAAAATGTATCTGTATTTACTGTATTTACTGCTATCACCATTTGTACCAAATGTCAAAAGAAAAGTCAAATGTAAGTGATAACTGAGTTACAGAATAAAACAATTAAATAGCTTCTACTGATAAAATGTCAAACATTAACATGTCTTCCATTTGGATATCAGATGATAAAACCAGAGGTACCTGGACAGTACACAAAGTACATCTGAACATTTTGTACATATAACATGTGTCACGATATTCAGTCTAGACCAGGCCTCTGGACTGAGGCCAAACAACTCGAGACCCAACACGTTGCAAACCAGGACACTCAGTGACCCTTGTGGGCGAAAAGAACTGGACTAAATGTTAGCTCATGTCAGTACTCTGCTCTAATAGGACTCAAAAAACAAGTTAGTATTTCAAACAAGATACAAATCTAAACCTTATCCATAACAAATGTAGTTTGATCAAGTCGGATCTTATTGCCATGAATATTTTATTATGATACAACACTGTGATAGAGCACATTACAGACTTTATTGGGTCCAAAATGTTATCATAAAAACATTATAGCTCATAGGTGAAAAAGTAATACTGTCACACTATGAACACATTTGAGGCACATCTCCAAAGAGCACTATGTAATATTATCTGTAGAAGATAATAGTCAATTATTAGTGAAAGTAAATTAACAGTAAATGGTGATATTTACCTTATAATGTTTGTACAGTCATACGCGCCACCGATCCCAACTTCAATCACAGCCAAATCCACCTAGTCAAACACAACAGTGTTCAATACTGAGGGAGAAAAAAAAGCCTGATTCACATTGGATACAGATGTTTGAGTATACAGATGACAACCTGGATGGTTTAGTGTGTAATCAGAACATGCATTTGTGATCATTTTATCAGAGTATCTGCAGGTCTGAGTAGGCCAAATTTATTACATTTTAAGAATATTTTCAAGGTGTTTTTGATCAAATTTAAGACCTTACATTCACAAAAACAACAGTAAAGCAGGCGTCATAGTGGTTGTCTTTAACAAGTCTGAATCATGTTTTAAACAAGCTGACGTTACATTTCCATTTCTCTGACTAATGTTTCTGCTCCTGACATTTAAGCTACTGAAGCTCATACCTAAACCCCTCCACCATGAATGAAGATATGAGGCTCCACTCATTCCCATCTGTGTTATGCTAAAACTCTAAACACTAATTACAAAAATGATAAACTCTACAAAGATTTCCAAAGCAAATATAGCAGTAGCATTTATTGTGTCTGTGGGATTTTTAGGATGGTTGACTGTCAGATTTAAGGGTTAATTATCAGTTTTATGAATAATTAAGACCTTAATTCAAGACAAATTGAAGACTTTAATGATCTGCAGACAAATGGTTTTATTATGAGCGTCCAGGATAAAGCAGTAGAGAGGACACAAGAAGTCCAATAAGATGTTAGAATTGCATTTTGAAGAGTTTTTAGCGCTTCAAACAGTCTCTGCGCTTGTTTAACACACCTTCTCCTGAAGAAACACGTGAAATGCCAAGATGGTGAGAAAGCGGAAGTAGGCTGGCATCGTTCCTCCGTGGGCATCCTGAGGCAAGAAATGATCTGCATCACCGTCTGCTCAGTTTATATTTAATACAATGAATGAACATGTAAATCCCCCCCCCAAACAATAGAGGAATCACCATTTAATAGCGTATCAGTGCTCTCTATCTAGTAGGTGAACAGTAAGTGCTGAACGGACGCTACACACTCAGTAGACTCAGTGATCAGAGTAAATATTACAGTGAATGTCTATTGTAGCTTGTGAAGACTTGCATACAATTCACCTACGTATCCAGTAATTCAACAAAATATAGGTTTGACAATCCCTGATGAGAAATGAGAACTATTATTTTTGGACTACATCCTTGTGGACAAAATGAGAAAGACCCTTAATGTGTCCAAAGTATTTCGGAACTTGTAAAGTGTGCTTAATGCCAGAAATGTGACCAACGAGTGCTGTCACATGATGATCGTACTCATCCTGACGTGAAGGCTCTCATTTAGTTTTAGACTCAATTAGACCCTGTGACTCACAGCTGAAAAATCTCAACCAGTTAAAACACCCAGGAGGTCCCATTCACAGAGACACAGAGGAAAAAATGGGAATAATTACTTTTTGGCATGCCTACCCACACTACAGTTATAGGTTAATGTTTTAGTGAAGTCAATGAGTAGCCATACTTACTGCGAGTGTACAATTTCTCTGTCGACTTTACAACAGTTGGAATTTCAAAGCCATTCTTCAATATTGTCACAAACTTACCTTTGTTTCATCCAGCCGTCCGTACACCTGCCAGAAGTATTTAGTGAAGAGCTCTTTTCCAATGGGTTGTCCATTAATCCGAATTCTCTCCCTGACCTGAACCAAATGTGGAGAGCTGCAAAAAAAATTTAAAAACACAAAAAAACAATGGGCTCCCAGTGGTAAAAGGCTGATGCAGCAACTACCACGTTAATGTTCATAAATCTAAACGGTCTAGATCAACCTCATGAAAATGTGTCTAAATAAATACTACTACAGAGTGAAACGCTTTCATCTAATTTATTGGGTTGATGTTTTTCTTCAACATTAATTTACGTGTTTTCATGTTAACCTACACATTTTGACAAAAGTAAATTTGAAAAAAGTAAAGGTAACTCATTGCTATAAATATGAAGTTAAATAAAATTTAAAAACCCTGTTATTTCTTGGCTGTGTATATTCCACTTCACTAGTTAAATTTTGATATTTTTGTTTGGTTTTGGTTAGAGGACAAAGGAAGGACAACACACAGCTTCAGATTGCATCCCTTTTGTTGTTAAAAGATGCTGCACTTTTTCTTCCAAAAAACATTATCTCTTCTTTCTCTGTACCAGAAAGCACAAAGCTCCTCTACTGATATCTCAGGTTCATATCAATCGATATTTTACACTGAAGTTTTACCTGTAAAACCCTGTGCGGAAACCATAGTTTCTCAAAATCTGCTCAGTGAACGCACATGTTGATCCCTGAAAAAGAACGAACAAGGTTAGATGTCACATTGGTCACTGTCTTCTTTTAGTGAATGAAGACTTAAAAGCATGTTTACATGACCTGACAGTTTGCATAATGTAAAACTGGGCTTCAGTTTTAAAGACAGGCTCTACAATCCATTCCCACCTTAAAGATTTAAAGCACAGACCTGAATGATTCACTTACAAAAGAACTGTTTTCACTTGTATTAATATTAAGAATTATTTGAAATCCAAACAGTAGTTCAATATTTGAACATCTGTGTGCACATTATATAATCAATTTATGACTAACCGGCTCATTGAAATGCAACACAGGACACAGCAGCAGTTGGTGTGTCTAGTTACCTCACCTTGCCCTTTGTTCCCGTCACATGAATGATATTGAGATGGTCCAGTTCGTCTACCTTCGAAACACACACACATAACAGATAAGACTAAATGTATTTACCTATCCAAACGTAATGACAGAACAAAAGCAGCTGTCTTATCAGTGACATTATCACAATCTGTGACAGGTATTACGACGCAGACTCACTGCGAGACCAGATCGCTCCAAAAATCCTTTCATGGCCTGAAGCTGAAGCTGAGGGTTGCTTCGTTCTCGTCGAACCTGTTCCAGAGCACTAGCATTGGTCTGCAGTGTGTTCAGAGTGCATATGGCATCCTGCATCAAAACAAAAAGAGAGTTTGGCTCATCAGTTGGATATATTAAAAAAAAAAAAAAATGACTCTGACTTGCATCTTATGACTAAAGTCAATAATGAGGGGTGATTTATTTATGTTAGACTATCCTCAGGTTAGCAGCAGGGCTGTCATTCACTAGACAGGACACTGTTATATCAACTTTAAACTGGCACATGTGTTGGGGATTCATCTCGTGCTTTAAGTCAACAAATTTATTATTAATTTGTGTTTGAGGGATTTAGAAAAAAAAAGTATAAAAAAAGAGAATATAAAAGTATTTTTGAGAGATTGAGCCTTAAAATTAAGCAATGCATGTGTGTGCCATTTACAATTTTCATAATCAACTTGTTTTCAGTTTGAGGTGAAATTAGGGAGTAAACATTTAAGAAAATTTGCAATTTTCTGAGTTAAACTAAACAACAGGAAGAATTGTCTCCATAGCCAGTAAATTGGTCTGATGGGACTGAGAGGTCACCACTCAAATACAATCCATATAACCACTTAACATAGCACATACCTCCGCCAATAAAATTAATTTCACCTTACCATGTCACTCAGTCCCAAATCACCACCCATGACAAGTAAAACCTTTTATCACTCATATGAGGAGGCATCTCCCCTCCACTAACCCTCCCCCACTGCAGTGTGAGCAGCCATAATACACTGTAAAAAGTAAAACTTGAATCAACTTAAAAATGCTTCTTCAATAGGTCACACATAAAAAAATGAGTTGAGTGAACCAAATTAAAACATATTGAATGTAATTTAATTCACTCAATTTTTTTTTATGTGTGAGCTATTGAAGAAACATTTTTTAAGTTGATTCAAGTTTTATTTTTTTACAGTGTACATGAAGATTTCTCAAGATACCATCTTTAACACCTTATCTTTAATTGTGAGAATAATAAGAAACTGCTGTTGTAACCAAATTATCTTGGCTTTACTACATGTAGATTTCCACTATTGAAATGGCTTTTTATAGATGAAAACATAGTCAGTGTGAGACCTACAGAAGCTCTGAAACTTTTCATTTCTGCATAATTACACCATGTATACAGGTGGAACAGTAGCTTTGTGATTTTAGGCTGAAAGATGAGACTACACTCCAATAATAAACATGTAAGATATAGATAATTTCAATATTAATATACTACAGACATTCAAGATTATTACATTTGTATGAAAAATTTGTAACTGTTAAAAGCATGTAAAACACACTACTGTTGAATGACTGCAGAACTAGTTAAAGGTGGAGCTTGAATGGTGAAAACATTAGAACAGTATTACTTTTTACTTATTTGTGTTGAACGAGTTTCAGTGTTGTACATAATTCACATAAAATCTTTTCAGATAAATAATTCCAAATAGGTTTTCTTGGGCTTACACAATGTAAATTTACACTATGGAAAGTACCACTGGTAGGCAGTAAATAAAAAAGTATATTGATAATGCTTGAACACATGGGTTGTATATTGAGGACACAAAACAAGCCACAGAAAGAAAAATGTAAACAAGCAGATGTCAATAACCAGTCAAACATGGCATCAGACAGAGGTGGACCACGTGTCCGGCTGGTTACACTTTGACAGTGGACTTACTGTGTACTATCTCCCAACGCTACAACTTTTCTCTGCTCTGTCACTCACAAACCAGTGGCTAACTTTCACTGCATATCCCCTGATTTCGATCTCCAGAGTCATCTGCTATTCCTATGGACTCATAATGTTTCGTCAGCCATTTTTCTGTGTTATAGTAAACTCTACTTGAACTAAAGTAGCTCTTAAACTTGTCCAAGTGGCACTGGATCCTAGCTAGCAGGCTAGCAGCCACAGTAAAATCCGAGGTAAGGTTCTGTCAGCCGTGCTCACCTGGTACTCCATCCCTGGTATGTGCGGAGCCGTCTTGGTGCTGTAGTACCTGAGTGAAACTCCCGCGAATCTGAACGCATAGTCCTTCCTCTGGAGCCGCGCGGCAAACACGCAGCATTGCTGCCAACCGCGCGACATGCACGCCATCATGGGGCGTTTAGTTATCAACGGAAGCTGCGGCCTAATATGGGCGTCTCTTTTGACAGCGTGATTACGTCACGCCACACCCCCTTCAAGTTTGATTAATATGGGTTGGGTGAAAACGTTTTGTATCATATCCTGTACAAACTAAAAATACTGAACATTTAGAAAAGTAATTCTCACTGTTACCTCCATTCAGTTTTGATTTCAACAGAATTAAACAAAAATTACTGCACAGCTTTTCAGAAAACCTGGCAGAGTGGTAGAGCATGGGCCAAGGATAGATGCCTTACATTTTTTATACCAGATAAACTAAAAGGAAAAGTGGAATGGTTTTCAGTTCCTTTAACACTGGGAGCCCCAACTAAGAACTGATACTGATAAGAACTGAATTCTGGTAACTGCAACTGAATAGTATAGTGACAAAGCCACTATGATGTCATTTTGGACAAGAAAAAAAGAAAAAGCATCAGTTTCTTCTTTTTCTCTCTTAATTCTTTGTGTCTATTATTTGTTATTGTGGATGTGATGAAAAGTGGAAGCTAATTTAACAATATTCTTTGTTACAAAGCCAACACTATAAGTAGAAACAGAAGAATTTAAAGCTGTTTATCGTTGAAAATTGTCTCAGACTTAACCTTTTCCTGTGGGTCTGGAAACCAAACACTGGAACCAACTAATAAAACAAAACCTGTGAATTCCACATTATTTCTGCATTATTTACCATGTATTTACTTGGAAACTGAACTGAGTATACATAAGCTCCTGGAATACCAGAGTTAATAATAATAATAATAATAATAATAATAATAATAATAATAATAATAACTAGAACTGAAAGCAGTTATAATGGGGGCTTCGCCGGTGTCGTGCAAGTCGGACCAGCTTGCGCACCATTTGACGTTTCTCTGTTTACCATGCCCCCTATGGGCCGATTTCAGTGAATTACAATTTTAAAGTGTAGTTTATTTGCTTAATTGTATTTCATTTTACTTTCAAGTTGCTTTATTTGGGCATGGGAGCCTTCCCCAATGTTGTGCAAATCTGATCAACTTGCGTCTAATTTGACGTTTCTCTGTTTATAGCCCCCCCTATTGGTCGATTTGAGTTAAATTTGGTAGAGATTGTCTGGATAAGATACAACACAAGTGGCTAAAGTTTAGTTTTGATACCTTTTAGTTTGACAAAAATACGGAACAATTTGTTACGCTATAAGCAAGCATCAAATTTTGTTTAATTTAAAAACATTGAGGTTATACTTTTATAAACAATTTTAGCAACTTTTAGTCAGACCCCTCTGGAGATTGTATGTGCAAAGTTTCAAGCCAATCGACACAAAACCCTAGGACGAGTTCGTAAAAGTAGGTTTTTGAAATGTCATAGCCTAGAAAAATAAATATGCAAATTAGGTGGGCGTGTCCTACATCATAAAACTCATCTCCTTTCAGGGAATGCAGCCATCAAGAGTTTATGAATTTATCACTTCAAATGTCGAAGTTACAGGCAAAAAACACACAATTATCCATTATAGCGCCCACTATTGGCATTCGAGTCAAATTTGGTAGAGATAGTCTAGATAACATTGTACACAAGTGGCTTAAGTTTAGTTTTGATACCTTTTAGTTTGGCAGAAATATAGAACCATTTGTTACGCTATCAGCTAGCATCAAATTTTGTTTAGTTATAAAAATGCATTTTTTGGAATACTGCAAAAAAAAAGTAATAACTTTTACTCGGACTGGTCTGAAAATTGTCTGTGCAAAGTTTCATGCCGATGGATGTAAAACTCTAGGAGGAGTTGGCAAAAGTAGGTTTTTCAGATTTTGTGATTTTGCCGAAAAAATGTCACTCCCAAATTTGAGTAAACTAGCCCAGATGATTTAGGCTCACTCAGGAAATCTGAGTATATATAGTTTTTGAAGGTGTGACTTACGGTTTTCGAATTACAGACAAAAACGCCCAACCAATTTTAAACCGATCGGATGAACTTTCATGGGATTTAAGATTTTTCCCTTTTATAGCGCCACCCATGGGCCGATTTGTATGAAATTTAGTAGCTGCCATCCGAATCACGTCAGAAACAATTGGCTTGAGTTTCGTGTTGATACCTTGTAGTGTGACAAAAATATAAAGCAAATTGTTATGCTATTAGCGACCATCAAATTTGATTTAATTATAAAAAAATTTATGTTTATACTTATAACAAAGATTTTAACAACTTTTAGTCAAACCCATCTGGAGATTGCATGTGCGAAGTTTCAAGCCAATCAACACCAAACCCTAGGACGAGTTTGCAAAAGTAGGTTTTTGAAATGTCATAGCCAAGAAAGACAAAATGTGCAAATGAGGTGGGCTTGGCCTATAATATAAAACTCGCCTCTTTTCAGGGATTGCAGCCATCAAGAGTTTATGAATTTATCCCTTCCAATGTGGAAGTTACAGGCAAAAAACACAAATTCAGCCATTATAGCACCACCTGGTGGAGTACCTCTTTCATTTTTTAAATTTCAGATCTGTGTTGTATTCTATAGGATCCATGTGAATTTCATTGTTCTCAGCTCAAGGGTTAAGCTGTCAGAATTTTTTTCGTTTATTTTGATATAAGCCACGCCCACATTGACCAGCCCCACCCACCTTCAAGACATGGTCTCAAGGATTTTTATTCTTCATAACTCCCAAATTTGGTACAAATCGGTCAAGCGGTTTTAGAGATATAAACTGTCAAGATTTACAGCGCCCCCTATTGGCCAAATTGAGTGAAATTTATTAGAGTTTGTCTGGTTGACGTCAGAAATATGTGGCTTAAGTTTGGTGTTGAACCTTGTGTGACAAAAATATGAAGCATTTCATTCTGCGATTAGCTAGCATCAAAAATTTATTTAATTATTAAAAAATTGAAGTTCATATTTTTATAAACGATTTCGATAAATTTTAGTCAGACCCATCTGGAGATTGTATGTGCAAAGTTTCGAGCCAATCGACATAAAACCCTAGGAGGAGTTCGTAAAAGTAGGTTTTTCAGTTTTTGCGATTTTGCTCCCAAAAAAAGTTGGGCCGGTAATGGGAGGGGCCTAGTCCACGTGACTCTGGTCTATCCAGGGAATGTGTGTATCCAAGTTTTTTTGAAATGTGTTATACAGTGTGGGAGTTATAGGCCAAAAAAATTTATATAGCAGCACCTAATGGTAGACATGTGAATTTTGGTGTTTGAGTTAATGGCACAGGCTTTGACCAAACCCCCAAATATCACCGCTGTACCATTTACGGTTTAGGCTGCAGTATCAGTTTTACCAGATAATAATAATAATAATAATAATAATAATAATAATAATAATAATAATAATAATAATAATAATAATAATAATA
>JAQQZY010000005.1:40719921-40736335 GCA_030068375.1 Ostorhinchus rueppellii
AATTTCTGAACGCGTCCAGGTTGTACCCCGCCTTCGGCCATAGGTAGGCGACCCTCTTGATGATAAAGCGGTTCAGAGGATGATATATATCTTATTAACTTTTGCTCGTTATTCAAACACAAAATGATCACCTCTGCATGAAATCAAACTGTGTATTGACAAATTGATCGGCTGCTGTAAATTATCACTATACATTTACTCAATATTTTTGTTCGCCAATTCAGTATATTCAAAATAGTACTTACGTCTGTGTTCAAATAAAAATATTTTTTGTCATTTCTATGTATGCTATTACTCCTCCGCGCCGCTAGATGCTGTTAGTTCATGGTTATCCATTGCGGTTATCTTCAGGTGCTCAAAATAAACTAAAATTATAGATGGGTGTCAGTAATAGTTTCTTGAGATTTATATACACAAATAGAAAAATAATATATATTCAAATATTTTCAGAGGATGGTTTGTGTTTCAAAATATTAATAGAATTATAAATTAGTATAAATTACTCTGGAGGCCCATGATGTGTTGGAGTTTCAGATGTTGTCCATGAACGCATCATGCGTAGTTTGGTCACGCAGGACAAAACAGAGACAGAGATGCAGCGAGACAAAACGAGCAACGCCGGTGGGGCTGAAAAGTAAGAATATATCTTTAAAAGTGGTGTATTTGATAAATTACGTGTTTATCACCATGTTCGCTAAACTCACATCCGGTCGTTGTGCTTTGAGGTTAAACGGGAAATGTTAATATAAGGGGTGAAATGTGTGTTTCTCAGGCCCGACCGGGAGGCAGCCATAATGTCGAAGTACTACGACGGTGTTGAGTTTCCTTTCTGTGACGAGTTCTCAAAGTACGAAAAAATGGCAAAAATTGGCCAGGGGACATTTGGGTGAGTAATTTGTTTTAATGTGTGTGAGTTTATGAGAATTGGCGTATTGTTTTTGTTTGACTAGAAGTGCTAAATGGCCTAGCTTATCATTATAGCTAACGTTAGCTTCTGTGTTAATTTACGCCTAATGTTGTCTTTACTAACGTAAACACGGTGCCAGCGAAATTGAACTGCACGTGCAAACTGATAGTCCTAGACAAAGAGGTGCAGTATGTGTGTAGTTCAAATGTTTCGTTTGATTCATTTTCATTCTTTTCTTGTGTACCACAGGGAGGTTTTCAAAGCAAAGCATAGACAAACTGGGAAAAAAGTCGCACTGAAGAAGGTTCTCATGGAAAATGAGAAAGAAGGGGTGAGAAATCAGTCACATTATATTTGCTTTTCCTTTTTTGGCATCTTGGGTTGGAAGCCTTAATTGTTAGAACAAATGTGAGTCAGATTTGAGAGTGATATCCTGCTGGAATGTTTGAAGTTTGTCCAGACTAACCTTTTACCTTGTGTTTAAAACGACGCAGTTTGGTTTTTAAATTAAGCCTCTATATTGCAGATGCTAGGGAAGTTTTGATTCCGAATGAGTGTTGTTCCTAGGGGGAATCCTTAACTTAGATGAATGAATAAACCTTTGCTGAAAAGAACAAGCTATAGTTCTGTGCTGTTTTGTATTTGCACAGGAGAATCTAAGAAAATTGGCAGCAGTCTCACTTCAGTCATTACAGTAGTTATAATCAGTAATTACAGTAACAGTAGCACAGATATGCATGAAGACAGTTAACGTAATGCATCAAGTTAATCAACTTGTTTTTCTTTCAGTTTCCAATCACAGCTTTAAGAGAGATTAAGATCCTGCAGCTGCTCAAACATGAGAATGTGGTGAATCTGATTGAGATTTGCAGAACTAAAGGTCAGTACTGCCTATGAGTATGCACTTATGAAATAAAAATTATTTGTGTATTTTTTTTGGCTGGTGGGTAGTTTTCTGAATACCCAAACAACACATGCTTACAGCAGACATGTCTGGATGCAGAAACAAAATACACAACCTGTGGTCCATGTACCCTATCAGTTTAGGCAATGTGATCATCAGTACCAATTTTCTTTTTCTCTTCTGTGTTTCTCATTATTTTTCCCAGCTACTCAGTTCAACAGATACAAAGGCAGCATCTACCTGGTATTTGATTTCTGTGAGCATGATTTGGCTGGACTACTGAGCAATGCCAATGTAAAGTTCACTTTGGCAGAGATCAAGAAGGTCATGCAGATGCTTCTCAATGGACTATACTACATACACAGAAACAAGGTGAGCCATGGATCTCCTTCCACACAATTAAAGAGAACAATGTAGTGATCACTTATCATTGTGTAAAATACAGTACTACGACATTAACTTTTGCTTAAACAGATCCTCCACAGAGACATGAAGGCAGCCAATGTCCTCATCACCAGAGATGGCGTCTTAAAGCTGGCAGACTTTGGTTTAGCACGAGCCTTCAGTCTGGCAAAAAACAGCCAGGGGAACCGCTACACCAACAGAGTGGTCACACTCTGGTACAGGCCTCCAGAGCTGCTGCTAGGTATGAAACCACTGGAAATGAATACAAAGAGCTGATGTGACAACAGCTTCATATTTCTTGGTGATGATACATGGTAGAAGTTCATTGGATATCAGAGATTTAGTTTTCACATCTCTTATCAAATCTAAGTAGTTCATTTTTAGGATGGAAGTGAAAATGTATTGGTTGGAATAAAAATTGTGTCTCAAGCAACACAGTAAAAATGATAGAATTTATTAGTTGGTGATCAATGATGTATTAAGAATAAACAAAACCTTTATTTCCCTCACTATTTTGTGACATTCATTAAACCTTCACCACTTAAAAAAGAAACTTGAAAGGGAATTAACAGTGAAATAACTAGTTTGAAATTTGGAGCACATAGAAGAAATGCATGTCTTGTGTAATCCACATTGCAGTTGAAAAACTGAAGCTTAATAGTGTGTGACTTGCAGTCACACTCATAGAGGTGGACTGTTCTGTACAGGATGTGTAGGATTTAGTTGTGGCTCCTTTGCAGCTGCCAGTGATAATCCTGTCATTCTAGCTGGTGTGTTGATGATATGTCCATGTCCTACGTGTCTGACCTGCAGCTCTTTCCCCCACTTGGTATCATCATGTGCCAAGTCTATTTTTTTCCAACATGGAAGTGTGAGATGCCTGTGTTTGTACAGTCATCGGGTTTTAAAACGAGCTGTTGTTTTAGTTGTTACTGTAAAATTAACAGTAAGCCCACTTTAAAAAAAAATGTATATATGTGATTTGGAAGAAAGAGTTGGAGATGAATTCCCATTCTGAGGTTGTTTATCTCAAATAACATGATTTAACTGCAGAAGAATTCCCTATGTAGAAGGAACATTACTGTTTTTGTTGTTGGGTAACAGACCAAGAATGGCACATGGTGACAGCTCATAACTATTATCTTAAGCTTAAATAACACTGGGGCAACTAAACTGCAGATAAAAAAATCAGTTGGTACTGTACTAGTCAGCAATGATGGGGAACAAAAAGCCAGACAGCTGTGACTGTCTATCACATTTCAGTGAGTTTTTCATATGAATTAATTCATTTAAAACTGGAGTAAAACTACGTAAAGCTACACTTTGAGTGTGTGTGTGTCTAAGCCTGGTTTCTTTTTTGTTTTGATAGGTGAACGAGACTATGGCCCCCCTATTGACCTCTGGGGTGCAGGCTGCATTATGGCAGAGATGTGGACCAGAAGTCCCATCATGCAAGGTAACACAGAGCAGCATCAGCTCACTCTGATCAGCCAGCTCTGTGGGTCCATCACTGCTGAGGTAACATGAACTTGAATGAAAGTTGCATTTCTCAGAACCAGAAATTCTTAAACTGGACATTGAATGGTGTTCTCCTTGTTTAAGGTGTGGCCTGGTGTTGATAAGAAGTATGAGCTTTACCAGAAGATGGAGCTGCCCAAAGGCCAAAAGAGGAAAGTGAAGGACCGTCTGAAAGCCTATGTTAAAGACCCGTATGCCCTGGACCTCATCGATAAGCTACTGGTCCTGGACCCAGCACAACGAATAGACAGTGATGATGCACTCAACCACGACTTTTTCTGGTCTGACCCCATGCCATCAGACCTGAAGAACATGCTGTCAACGCACAACACCTCCATGTTTGAGTATCTGGCCCCACCCAGGCGGAGGGGCCACATGCCCCAGCAGCAGCCCAACCAGAACAGGAACCCAGCCACCACCAGTCAGACCGAGTTCGACCGAGTGTTTTAGATTACAACAGATACGGCTGGTTGGACCATATTTTGGGTGAACGTTGCCAGGAGGTGCCTCAATTTTTTGTTTGAAGACCCAATATATTTGGGGTTGACAGGTGATGATTGTAATGTTTGGAGAAACTGGAGACATGCAATGCCAGCCTGTGAATATTCCATTGTTCAGCTGTATAGACAGTTTGTTTTTTGTTTTTTGCGCTTGGGGGTACCTTGACTACAGAGGCCTCTTAGTTTGAATTTTGATAATCATGTAAATATTAGTGTATATTGTTCACAATTGTTTTATCTACCTTTTTATACAAAAGACATTTGCCAGCGGCATCATTCATCGGGTTAGTTTTAGAAAAGGGACAGTAAGTTTTTATTTAAATGTTTTTGCTTTGTTAGCAGAACATAAGAATATAGCTGAGTTAATGTGATTGCATTCTCTGGATATTTGACTACTGCAGTATTAAAGGAACTATTCAGAGAACTAAAGCCTAGTTCATATTTGAGAAAAGGTCCAATCAACTGTGAGATGGATAGATATATATATAATGAACTGTATAAAACCTACGTTGCTAAATGACTTGCATGATGCACTGCAAAAAAAAATAAACATTTAAAGGAGGAAATTGGGTCACTGTTTGCTGAATTGCATGGTGAGGGGGTTCTGGTCCTTTCAGTTCCCCATCTCCTCTTTTTGTGTTATGTTGTGAAAGTGGGGGCCACCCTGGATGTTCTTCAGGGTTATAGAAGATGAACAACTATTCACACCTATGGGTAATTTAGAGTCAAATGTTCAGATGCCTGTCTTTGGGTGGTGGAAGGAGGCTGGAGTACCTGGAGAGAACCCACACAGACATAGGGAGGACCTGCAAAATCCATTCAGAATGGAACCCAGGATCTTGTTGCTGTGTAGTAATGATGCCAAACACTGCACCACCACCAGCTCATGCAAAAATAACTTGACCTTACAATAATCATAACCCAGTTGAAGCTCCTTACTCTGATTACCTTTCCAGTGTAGATTTCAATAATTACTGGACTTATCAGTAATCTCTGCCTAACACTGATCTATCTCCAGTAGATGGCAGCATCATAGTACGTTATTCGATAGTGCATGTTTATTTCTGTTTGCACATCATACCACAGATTAGTTTTGAAGGAAAAGAATTAAACAGCATTCATAAATGACTCAACTCAGACTACTACACGACATGTAAAGCCTGATGTTTCTCCACTGTTTTTTTTTTTTTTTTTTTCTGATATGAGTACAATTGAAACCATACCTGCGTTCGTTTTTATTTTACCTGTATTTACTCCACACAGTTTTAAGGATAGTTCATAACTTGTGTTAGTCACTGAATGTGAAGATTTTTCTTGGCACTTGGAGTCAAAAGAAAGATTCCAGAACAATGCGATGATATATAACTGATATTAGATTGTTGCCAAATGACTTTGTCACAAGATGGAACAAAAAAGTTTTTGGATCTCTTAGGTGGATTTAGGAAAAGATAAGTGTACATCAATTTGCCCAGAAATAATTGGCAGTTTTACATGGCTTGATAAGGTTCCATTATTATCTGTCCATATCAGCTGTTTTTCTCAGTGGTGTTGCAAGATGTTAAAGTGTATCCCAGCATGCATTGGTTGAGAGGTGTGGACAGAGGCAGGTTAGAATTTTACAAGTCTGAACAGATGACGAGTTCTCACTTTTCTACTATACACACTTTAATAGATTGAGACACTACATGTATTTTTACCTAAATCATAACTGAATCATCAGTAGTTTGGTGCTCCCTTAGGTTTGTATTACTAAGTCTCTATTTTCTACATGTGTTTATTTGTCATAAATCACCTGAGGCTTGTAGTTTACTGTCCTCAGTCTAACAACAGTCTGTGTGTGCTGTCATACTGCAGCTTTATTCAGATGATGGATTGCTCTTTTAGTTCCAGAGCTCTTCTGCTGTCACTTCCACTGAAGTCGACGGTGTGTGTGTTTGTGTGTTGGGGGGAGGTTGTGCTGTGTGTTGACAATGATGACAACAACAACTAACATAAATTAGAAGGCGCTCCAATGGACAGATGGGCCTCCGACTGCAGCCGCCTGCATACAAATGGATTCCAACTCTTTGCCATAGAACAAACAACCGTTGATTATCTGTTTGCATCCGGGCCGATGCCAGGTTCAGACCACGCTGTGAACTGGCTCCAAAGGGCTCATGGTGCACTCTCCTGACTGATGTGATGACACTTAGCTACAGGGTTTGTTTGAGGCAAATGTCATGTCAAATTGGGATAAATGTCATATCAGAATCAGAGGGGCCTTCCTCCTGAGTGCTGCAGAAACATCACTTCTATATTTGGTGAAGTTCTGCTCTGAGGAGATAATTTAATCTGAACAGCCTGATACATACTTTAAATTCCTGCTGTCTACATGTCATCCTATCTTTAGGAGAATAAGAGGCTCACCTCCTCCCTGAAATATTTGTACATAACATGTACACCCTCTGATAAATCCCCTTCACCTGCTTCCTCTTTCTTGAAACCTTACTTTGCTGTGAAATGTTACTTTTTACTACATTGTGGCATCGCATCCCTGTCTGGGAAATGACTGACAGACTAATTGGAACTACACAGACTGGAAAAAAACTCCGGTGTTCCTTTAATGTTTCATGGATAAAGCTTAAACAGAAAAAAAGTATAAAATAATAACAAAAGCATACCGTATATAATGTTTAAGGTTTTAACTTGAAGCAATCTGTTCCACCTGGAAAAAACCTCCCCGTCGTGCACAGCTGCTGTCCAAAATGTCTGGTTGAATAAAAAATAAATAAATAAATAAATAAATAAATACCTGTACCTAAAAATCATTAAAGTAACTGCTCATCACCATGCACAGAGTTGCATTATATCTGTCAAAACCACTATTTTATCATATATACAGATATGTTCTATATTGTATCAGTGGTTTTCTTTTGGGGGACACTTACGTAGAAGTACTTAGTGTTTTATGGCACATTAAAAATAACAGGTAATTCTTGGTGCAAACAGATCAATAATAAACTGGATAGCTATAAATGGAGAGTACCAGCTTAAGTCATACGGTAAAGACAGTATATAATTTGTTATAAAAAGAGATAAACGAAACAAACAAACAAAACATAACACACAAAGCAATTAGTGCAGCTTGTGGGGGATGAAAAATTGTAACTGATAGTTTGTGTTAGCTTACAACAAAAATACAATAGAAATAAATAATAAATATAAACATTACACAAAAGCTTTGTTTCATATGACATGCATCCATAAAAACCACACCTTGTCGCACCTGTTATCAGACCCTGTCAGTTACACTGTATGGATGGAATAACCTCAGATAACACAAAATACACAAATAAAATAGAAAAAAGAACAAAACTTTGCGAAAATTTCACTGTAATTTCAAATGAATGCTGTAAATGTCAGAAGGATGTGGCTACTCTGGCCTTCAAGCAAATGGCCTCATGCTTTTACTCATGGTGTTAAATGTGTAGACATGTTTCCTCTTGTATAAATGTTTGATAGGTTTTACTTTTGGGAGGCCAAGCCAATCAGATGAGACATAAGGAACCGTTCTCCTTTCTCCATCACTTTTTTCTATCTCTGTTCTCATTTTTCCCTCCACCAACATTTCAGTCCTAGCCAGAGGCGGCTGTACGTGGCTGATGGCATCCGGCGTGCGGGGCACCACACATGAAAGGGGTCCTGTCACTCACTTGAGGCGACCATATGTGTGCCTGCATGAGCTCTGTGCCAGCGGCGGGCTGCCTCTGCCAGAAGACATTAGGGAAGCAGCAGGGTGTCATTAAGGCGGTACGATGATTGATTAACCGTAAATCGTGAGCATGAGACCTACCAGTGCCTGCCTCTACCTCTCCCTTCACACCCAACACACACACACACACACACACACACACACACACACACACACACACACACCCCTTTCCACCTACACAGGGCTGGAGAGAGGCAGCAGTGGGCTGAGGTGGAGATGGAGACAGAGGGAGCCCCCTGCAGATGCGAGGGTGTAATTGCATTAGCTGCCCAGTAGGGAGAGGATGAGCTTGGGTTGCTCTGAAATGAACACAGTCAGGGGGCCACATCAAGCCATTAGTAGCACCGCGGCCCTCTGCTTCACTCCTGAGGCGGATTTCATATGCTACTGTTCTGCAGCGGCTCATGGAGCTGTGGGGAGTTAATGGCAGCTCCCAGTGGCTTATCCTCTGCCGCTGGATGTCTGTCTGGTGATGAAAGAGGACTTTCAGTGGAACTGAGAGGATTTTTTCTCTGGAAAAACTCTTAATTTGTACATTTGCCACTTTGGGAAGCTGAAATCTAAAGTCCTAAGTCAGTATTGGGTTTTTAGTTTGCAACAAGGTGCAGTTGGAGACACGTGTATCATGGAAATGACTGTTTCTACCAAGCGGTCAACAAGAAGACAGTGTTGGCAATATTTGCAGTGTCAAGAAGAAGAGGTCACATTTTGTGGAATTTCTTGGATGTCCATGTTTCAGGTTCAGTCTGTGATATTAAGAAGCAAATAAAGGTGTAATTGCCGATTGAAAACCAAGTGGATATCCCACACTCTACCCTCCTCTGCAGCCCTCTCTTACAGTAAGCGTTTGTGGTGTCCAGTCTTGGCTTTCTACTTAAGTGGATATTAAGTCTAACCCACACTCAAACAGGTGATGGTAAAACCAAAAATCAGTCAAGGAATATGAATGTGACACGCTCTCTCTCTACAGTACCTATAAAAGCTATTTAAACCCTCTTCAAAATGAAATCTAAAGTCAGAATAATTTGGGTTTTTTGACAAGAGATGATAACAAAACCTGTTCATGTCAAAGTGAAAAGGAATTTCTTTGAAGTACCATCGGTTAGTTAAAACACATGATGTTACTGTTGCATAAATATTCACCGTCTTCACATCAGTATTTACTAAATGTACAACTGGATTCTGCAATGTTACTCCATTCGTCTCTGCAGAACTGCTCAGGGTCTGTGAGGCTGCACAGGTATGAACAGCTTCTTGTAAATCCTGCTACAGTCCTACAGCTTAAAACCCCCTGAATCACACACACTGGAGTTCTACACCTGACTACTCATACAAACACACAAACATTTAATCCATCTATTTTTATTTGATTTCAGATTGTCTGATGAGAACATACATTTAATAGTAAAGAGCCTAATAACTAAATAAAGTTATCTATCTATCTATCTATCTATCTATCTATCTATCTATCTATCTATCTATCTATCTATCTATCTATCTGAAGAAGAGATACAAAGTGAATTGTAAAAATCTGGAAGGTTTTGTTACATATGAATTAACCCAAATATGTTTTTACATCAATGAATACATGGTTTTATTAACTTTGCCTTTTTTGTACATGCAATATGTGATTAAGAACATAAATATGATCTTCACTGTTTCCCATGAAGTTGTAATAATTTTGTTTTCAGACACATTTCTCTTTCATTCTTATTCATGCACATCAATAATCATCTTTGACAAGATGAAATGATTACACACCGAGTTCCAGTTACACTTTATTTATCAATAATAAATCACATTGTCACAGTCATTTCATGAGAAGAGATAAAAATATTTTATTCCAACTTTATGGGAACAGTGTATAAACTATGACTCTTAATCACAGTGACAGGATATATTTTTGCATCCTACAGGTTTACTCTTCAGTTTAATAACCAGGGGTTAAAGGATGTTCAGCATCATAACGCAGCATTTTAAGAGAAAGAATGATGCCTCAATTTCTACTTACAGGCATTTATCGTTTAAAATGAACATTGGATTTTATCTATTACGACAATGTATTATGTAAACATTTAAAATTAAATACTACATTAAATAAAATGTCATTTATGTAAGAGGAGCATGTTGTTAGGACTGTTTCTATAAGCGCTGGTCTTCACTGTTATTTATATAATTTGACGGGGCGTTTGGTAGTTTAACCTTCAGTGTGAAAATATTTGCAGATGATGCTGTTGTGTACAGAATCGGGATCAGATGGTTGACAGTCTCATCACACTCTGAGGAGTTTATTCACAACATTTACAACAAGATAAGCTTCTGTTATAAATACTGATATCTGCCAACATGATGTCAAGGTAAAAGGAGACCATCATTTTAAAATATCCTAATGTCAGTTAAAATTATTCTATGGGAAAATGTCACCTATTACTGGTGGCTATAGAATAGGCCATTCTTGTTTTGCTGTTGCTCACATAAAACAAAATATAATGGGTTAGATGCAGCTAAATCACATGTGTCACATCTGGCCCACCACGTCATTTTATGTGGCCCCGAGAGCTGAAAAGGTCTGATTGTCTTATAATAAATAAGTTAAAAGTGTCCATTGACTATAAACTACATTTCCCATAATGCATGCCAATTCTGTTAACCATGAAGTGATGGCATCAATAGTGATGTGTTTTAGATGATTTAGAACAAAGTTAATGCCACATCTTTTTTTTTTTTTTCTTTATTTGCCTGGATAGTTTGATCATTGATTGCTGGAGTTATAACCTGATAAATTAGGGATTTATTTTATAATAGCAGAGCAACAAGCAAACATATTTTACATTTATGTCAAAAATATATGGAACATTTGTAGGTTGAATAAGTAAAGAATTCAGTTATTTAACATTAAGACGTAGTTGCATTGATTTGCCATTCCATTTATTTCCATTTAGCTGCATTTATACTGTTTTACAGTTACATCTGGCCCCTTGAAGGCAACCATTATGCTGATGTGGCCCCTGGTGAAAATGAGTTTGACACCCCTGAGCTAAATGTACAAGGATCTACGCCCAGGACTGGAGTTTTGTGACATCAATAATAAGTGAAGTAAAAGTACAACTGGGTTTTTACATTTTTTTTACATTGTTTTTTTTTTTTGTTTTTTTTTACTTTTTGTTTTTCTCATGTCTTGTAACCGACACACTCTACTCAGAGTAAACTATAAAAACAGCAAGGTGAGCCCAAATTAATATAAAGAGAAATCCATCTTTACAACTGATTCCCAGGTTTTTCTCTTTGTATCTACTTGAACAGTGGATCTCAGTGAGCAAAGAGCTTTTTGTCTTATACACTCTCATGACCTGATTTGATGTTCACAGAGCAGTTAGAAGCTATCTTTTATTTTTATTCTATTAAAGTTACGGTCCTGTTCAGCATATATCGAATGTATAAGCTTCATATACAATATAACCAATACTATTTTTCCATATTTCAAATTTTCCTGATATTTTATAAACTGCTATGTTTCCACATTCTAGAGAAAAGGTTTTAGGCTGTGTTTTCTTTATTGCATCATTTGACTGTATTTTGCCTCAAAAAATACTCTGTCTTTTAAGTAATGTCCTATGTCAACAATCGTCTTTTTTTTTTTTTAATAAAGCATCTGATTCATAGATAAAACTTGCCAAATCTTACATCCACTGATAAGATAAATTGCTCTGCCTGGTTATTATTTTCAAGACAAATGATATGGTGTTATTAATTTTTTACATGCGTACATTTATATGACAGATGTGCAGATGTAACACTAGAGGGTATGTGAAAAGTCAATGTATTCTAATGTGCAGACAGTGTTTCAACGCGGAACTTGTAGCTCAGAGAGAAACATCCCTTTTGAATAAAACCCATTTTCTCTTTAATTCATACAATTTCATATTATGTATGTATTTTTTATTACTATTGCCAACAAGTTTTTTAGACATAATGGGAAAAAAATAAAGTTTCATTACTTTTATTCTGGATTTTCCTCTATGTTTAGCTTGTAGACAAATACAATGGACAAAATGAAGTCTGTCATATGTTACCAGATCATAATTAAGCTGTTTCTTGCATTTCTCTTCATTTCGTCTAAATACATGAGCAGGACTTTCTGAACAGCCACCGTTTGCAAACACAAAATCCTCTATAGTCGCTGACCCCAAACAGATACAGTGACAGTTTCCATATAACTGGTGGAAATCTCAGAGCAGCATGTGTATAAAATTACCATCATCTAATGGTGTCTGTCTTCTATTTCCTCCTGGCTTTCCACCCTCTGTGTCCTGGAGTCATGTGGAGCCACAGAGAGATGAGTGATGAAATCAGCAGAGAGGGAGTTAGCGATGGGACCACTCCGCCTAATGTTTTGTTTGGTATTAACATGCACAAGGCAGTTAAACTCCCACTGACTTGGATGAAAAAACATTTGGGATAGAGCTCATCAATCAAAGGGCACACACACCAGAGCTGTCAAATTCCTGGGGCGCTCTGTGTGTGTTTGACTGTGTGTGTGATACGTATCTCAAAGGATTTGTGAGGAGGAAACTGTGTCCCTCCACTCCACCCTCGCTCGGATCACTTTGGATCTCATGTTTTATAATCAGTGATATGGACGCAGACGTGAGGACAGATGGACAGATGAGCTTTTTCAGTCCATTGTAGTGCACCTGGACAAACAAACAAAAGTCTTAATGATCACACAGACACTTCACAAAGTCTTTTTCATCACATTAGAGTATTAAAAAAAACTGTATATTGATGTTCTGTTTTTTTAGGCAACCAGGAATTAGTTTGACATAATAAAATTTTGTATTAAATTAACCCATAAAGACCCAAACATCCATGGGTGACACAAACCATCCATAGATCTAAACTGTTTAATCCCTGTTGAGCCACCAATCCTATCAATACATGTGAATAATTGGTGTAAAATGCAGTTTGTCATCTTTTCATGGTCATCAGATACGACC
This sequence comes from Ostorhinchus rueppellii, assembly GCA_030068375.1. Taxonomy (NCBI): domain Eukaryota; kingdom Metazoa; phylum Chordata; class Actinopteri; order Kurtiformes; family Apogonidae; genus Ostorhinchus; species Ostorhinchus rueppellii. The sequence goes on from JAQQZY010000005.1 coordinate 40,732,904, forward strand.
CATTTGGACGTTCAGAGGCTTTGTAATGAACGTGGAAACACCATCGTCTTCTACAACATTGACTCACCAGTAAAACCCATGGAGTCGGATCAATGACAGTGGATGAAAATGCTTGTTTTTACATTCAGTTAGTAATATCTTTTCAGAAAAAGTAATTTTTTCTTTATTTTTCTCTGTTTTGATATAATTAACTTTGAATTTACTAAGTTTCTATAAACATCTACATGATCTGTGAATTAAATGTAGGAAAATGCATGATTTACACCAAAAAATGCAAAATACACATGATATTATTTTTAAAAAAAGGAAAAAAGAAAGGTGATAATTCAGTTAAGAAAGGTAGAAATAGAGAAACACTCACTTTGGAACTGCCACAAAAGTAGCACTGGGTTTTTATGGGTTAAAATCTTATCTATTGAAAGGAAATATAATGTATACAAATGGCTGTAGATTTTTTATTTTAATTGCATAAAAATTAATAAGTGATTCAACTGTTTTTGATTGTGTCCAGTTTATACTGTTATTATGATGTACAGCCTAAAGTATGATGGCGTCTGATCACCTTTATGTTTAACCAGCAGAGAGCAGCATGGAGTAACCTGAAGGAGGCCATGTGTCACTGACATTGTCATGAAAAAGTTTATATGAGGGGAGAACTAAACATTACTAACACGAAAACACTAATTACCAAATAGACAAAGAGGTTCTACTGTGTTTTCCATCTTTAACTACAACATCTTTAACTATATCTATTACTATCAAATGCATTATACAAATATATTGTACAATTCTCAAATGCACTGGAAAACAATTTACTAAACTCTTCAAAAAATAAATAATGCTCCGTAAAACAGTATTCAGTGCCAGTGTGAATGACAAAACTTCAACAAGTTTGTGGAACACAGCAAAAATCTCAATCTTACCAAGTGTATTTTTCTCATTTCTAGTCAAAATAACCCATCACACTTAAAATAAGACAGAATCACCTGAAGAGTAACTTGTAAGTGAGATATAAAGAACTTACTTTTAGACAATAAATCTTGGAAAATCGTATTTCAAGAAGTCTTACCAAGATCATTTTCACTTGATCCATTGGCAGATTTTTTTTTTCTTCATTCAAGAATTTTTTTTATTTTTTATTTTTTGCTTCATTCATGCAAAAAAAAAAAAAAAAAAAAAAATCTGCCAATAGAACAAGTGAAAATGATCTTGGTAAGATTTCTTGAAATAAGATTTTCAAGCTCTATTGTCTAAAAATAAATTCTTTATATCTCACTGAATAGTTACTCTTTAGGTGATTATGTCTTACTTAAGTGTGATGAGATATTTTGACTAGAAATGAGAAAAACACACTTAGTAGGATTTAGATTTTTGTAGTGAAAAAGAATATGGTTTAAAGTGCATGACCTTCAGTTTTACACAGATGGTCTTAAAGGTTGGTATCAATGATTGTAGAACTTTAATGACCTCATTGGACCATATGTTGAAAAATAAATATCATAACTTTAATGGGGTTTTTTTAACTATTCTTTTCCCATGAACTTTTTGAAACCCCCTTGTACACTAACTACACTGTTCATAATATTAGAATACAGCATTTTTCTTCTCCTCATGAAATGATTATGACAATGCAATTTATTTTTGATAGATCAAATGTAACTGGGGCTAAGAATGTAATCATTACACCTGGACGAAGGTGATTACTGATGTGTATTAATCATAAACAAAATGAAGAATGTGTCTGAAAACAACATTATTCCAACTTTATGGACAACAGTGTGTGATATATGTGGTCCAATTGTTCCAGCTGATACTTAAATACCTCCATAGTGTATTTAAGTTAGTAACTGATAGACAGCAAAACAGCAAGACAACATGTCATTTTAGGCTTTTATTTCAAATGGGACACTGGGGGGTGGACAGTGTAATATAGAGAGGTTCAGGACACAAACCATGAAGCTACAATGACCTTTAAATACCCCCCCCCACTACACACACACACACACACACACACACACATACACACACTTTCATTTCCCATCCATTAATAAAGTCACAAATGCCCAAAAGAAGAGGAGAGAAAATTGATGGAATGGGTATTTTATGCTTTTGATTCTACATGAACCATATGAAACAAGTGAAATAATTGGCTGGAATCTCAGTAGATCCAGTTAATAGTCAGTATCAAAGAAAAACTCGGTGTATTTACTAACCCTTAACAGTACCAGGAAGCTTTAATGTACACACTATCTTCAGAATCACTGTAGTAGGAGGTGAATTCAGTCATTCGTGTGTTCTTCATTTGTCATTATAACTACATAATTTTAATAACATTAATATTTTTGCACACTTATTTATGTATATTTATTAAATTATCAGACAGACAGAGATAGATAGATACTTTTTCTTGAATGGAACAACTGTAACCCTTGATAGTTTCCCCCTGGGATTAATAAAGTACTCTCTTCCTGATTCTCTGCTTGCTAACAATATAACAGCTCCAAAGTGTATTCCTTAATCTGGAACTTTTCTTGAAATCTTCTCTGCAGGTAGATTTTTTGGATTTTTCCACATTCATGCAGTTCAGAGGTCTTGTATTTATGTCACCTTCTATGCTGCATTTTCTCCCCTGCTTTGTTGAAAAGTGCCTTGGTCTTGGATACTCCTTGTCATCTCTTCTTTTATATGATTCCCCAAAGCTGTGGGTCCCCAGAGAGCTGGCCTGACGCAAAATCAAAAAGAGCAATTTGACTGGGTCTTTGAAATGCTTAACTGTAATGTCAGCACTGGCCTCTTTCAGATAGAAAGGAGAGAGAAATGTCAGCACAGATTTCTATCAGCCAAGTCAGTAAAGAGTGCCCTCTTGGTGGCCAGCTGGGCCTGCCAACAGGACAACTGCCCTTTTAATACCCATGTTTCTGCAGCCTTTTGCCAGGATTTGGAGATGCATTTCAGCATTCATTGTAGACACATTTGGTCCTCAGGGAAAACACTTGAGACAGCCTAAACAAAAACTTTTGTTTGGTCGACAACATTTGGAAAGATAGACTTTTTTATCTTTGTTTCTTGTCAGTCACTGTCAGGTAATATCAAAGCATCTCTCTGAATTTTCCCAGAAGTGTCACCACAAATGTTTTGCCCTCTGCCAGAGCCTTAAGACTTAAAAAAAAAAAAAAAGTGAGGCTTTCCAAATCAATCCAGTAACTGCATAGATGCTCATAGACTAAATCAAACAGAGGAACGATGATTTCAGTCAGCGTTCTCCACCATAAATATATGCAATAAACACAAATATGTACAGTTGGGCTAATTACCTCAGCCAAGGAGGTTATGTTTTTTCCGGCGTTTATCTGTTTGTCTATCTGTCTGTCTGTCTGTGTACAAAATAACTCAAAAAGTTATGGACGGATTTCGATGAAATTTTCAGGATAG
>JAQQZY010000005.1:40758148-40807075 GCA_030068375.1 Ostorhinchus rueppellii
TTTTCCACATGAAAGAAGAGACTTTACACTTTATTTTGATGGGTGCCATGTTTATGTAGTCCCAGAACTCGATATTCCTTGAGTCTTGAAAATCAGTCAAAATACTCTAAAATGCCTGGCCGTATGGGGGTTTCTGTTCTGAAAACGCCTGGCAGTGAATGAGTTAAATATAGAATTCCAAACTTATTTCAGGATGTGTTTTAATTAGATATTATATTTACTGTATTTACACACAACCAAAGAAAAATGTTGCCACCTGGGGTTAACTAAACAAGTATTTCAGATCGTTTCATCTGATTCTGTAACAGGTTCTTTAACTCTGACTGATGTAGTGAATAACTTCTCATTTCTTAAATAAAAAAACCCCAAAACACATCAGTTTGAGAGAGAGAGAGAGAGCATAAGGATTGGATTGCGTTTCAGGGGAAAAAGTTCAGATTTATCCTGTTCCAGAGTGATAGACACATCAGGGTGAGGAGTTACCCATCATACTTTGTGACTATAGTACAAGCAGTGTTATGATCTGTGGGGCAGTGTTATGATCTGTGGTTGTTTCAGTTCGTCAGGTCTGGGTTCAGTCACATTATGTGTCTAAAAAACTACATTCAGCTGAACCTGAATAAACTGAATAACTAGGTTTGAACATCATTTACATCACAGGTGTCAAACATGCGGCCCGGGGGCCAAAACCGGCCCGCCAAAGGGTCCCATCTGGCCCTTGGGATGAATTTGTGAAATAGAAAAATTACACTGAATATATTAACAATAAAGAATGTTAAAATCATTTTGGATCAGTTCGGTCTAAAGTGGGTCAGACCAGTAAAATATTATCATAATCTATCATAACCTATAAATAATGAAAATCACACATTTTTCTTTTTGTTTTAGTGTAAAAAAAAAAAAAAAAGTTTAAAGACTGGCCTTTTACAAAAAATGTGAAAAACTAGAACAAATAGGAACAACCTGAAATGTCTTAATATAAATCCAAGTAATTGCACCAATATTCTGCCTGTTACTAAATATTATGTGTATTTGTAGATCTACTGTGATCTGTAAGTCATAATGTACACGTATAAATAATAAACTAAGGCGGAATATTGTTAAAATTACACTTATTTTTCTTAAGAATTTTCAGGTTATTCATATTCATTCATGTTATGTTCAAGTACAATTTGTAAATTTAAACATTTTCATCACAGAACTTTACTTTTTTCACTCTAAAATATATAGAAAGTTTGGAGTTGGCATTATTTATCAGTTCTTATCCTATTATTTTACTGGTCTGGCCCTCTTTAGATCATATTAGGGTGTATTTGGCCCTTGAACAAAAACAAGTTTGACACCCCTGATTTACATACATGTATTGAACACCACAGAGTCCAGACCTGAATCTCAGTGGGAATTGGAAATAAATGTTGTGGCATTTCTTGTGACATCGCAAAATAAATACATGGCCGAAGCAATGCAACAACAAATATAAATCCAGTGAAAATACTGAATGAACTTTCTTTTTCTATGGGCAGTGTATGTATGGTTCTGTAAAATACACATGATACTATGTAATTGGTGCTTCATTCTGTAGCAAATATGCAGTTGTAAACACACTTGATTCTGGCTGAGGTATTTCAATTTGTACCAAAGATATGGGCTGATATACATAATAATGAGCTACAATTCAGGTAAATAATAGGCACTGGTAAAAATGCCCACAGCATTAGTAAATTCACCCAAATATAATGATGTATTGTTTCATTTGTCATGGTCACAGCACTGCCAAACAATAAAATTCAAAATAAGCTACGTGTGTGTGTAAAATGTCCTTGTTGTGCTGTATAATACCGAGTAGAGACTAAACAGTTTTGTGGGGCTTTTTCTTGCCAGAAGTAATGTGACTTGGTGTGACGACTGAAAACCAAAGGAATGTGCTCACCACCCATCATTATGAAAGAGCACTTTGAAACATTACCATTAAAAGCCTCATTGTTGCTGTGAATGTGAAGCTAATTGGACTAACCCTGTGAGAGGAGCTGCTGAGTACTCTGGGTCTGTTAATTTGAAAAGTCACAGCTGGCTACTCATGTGTGCCTCTGCCTGTGCGGTTCACTTTAGCATTTCATTCTGCTCTGTACAAAGCCACCCAAACAATAAGAACTCTGAGCGCTCCTAAAATTAGCGCGGACAAAATGATCGTATAGTTTCCATGCCAAAATGGACGTATAAAAAGGCTAATTTCAAAGCAGGTTTCATGCCAAAAAGCAATCATGACAAACCAAAGTAGAGACCTTGGAAAGATTAGAGAGCAGCAGACATGTTAAAAATGTTAAATGCTTTAATTTGGACAGACAGAGAATAAAGGAAATATTTTTATGGCTGAAAACAATGCATATTCTGTCCGGTACTTTCCTCAGACAGCTATGGAGAGCACACACACTGCTGCCTGCCTGCGTGGTGCCCACAGGAAAAAGCTCCCTCCCTCTTAATTAGACCAGCTCACCAGATTAGGCCTCATTAGGCTGCAACACTGGAGTGGAGCTAAAGCCCATGCAGGCCTCCAGCGCATCCCACTTTAATTGCTTCTGTAATGGCCTCAGCTCAGGCCTTTGAAATCCCATTCCTGTGGGTAATCAGCCATGTTTGTCTGAGAACCACAAGTGTTTCTTACTCCTCAGTCTGGAGCAGCTATCTGTAACTCTGTGCTAGATTCTCAATGTAGCTGTAACCAAGATCGCACACTGAACACGGATATTAGTATGTCAGACAGGCCTTTCCATACACATTACAAAGGTAAAAAGACATGGCATTTGACTGAAAAGAAAAATAACACTCTTCATATACTGTAACACACAACACAACAGGATATTAGTGCACTTTGAACATGTAATCCCAGTCTTCACACACTCGTCCTTCAACTATGATCAGGTCAATTTTAACTTCAAAAACAGGACTATTACTGTGAAAAACAGAAAGTGAACAGTATACAGTCACTGCTGTTAAATCTCTTACATAATCCTCTTTCCAAACACTGTATGAAAGCATTTATTAGCTCTGGAACAAGCAACAACACCTGAACAAAACAAGATATGTCACTGATAAAGTAGAAAGACAAGTGACTTGTATGGAGAGATAGAAATGCTCTTACTTGCCCTGTGGTAGCTGCGTTCCAACCAAAGTCAACTATCATCATGCGTCGCCACTAATTATTTGTTGGAAGATAGAAGAAATGATGGGATGAAAAGTCAACCCTCCATTGTTGTTCAACTTTAGTTTTTCTTGTTTCTATGTAAAGCATTATAAATCAGCTGAAATGGACTGAAAATGCTATCAGGTTATTGTTCAAGTCTGTCATGCATCACTGACTCAAGAGATTAAGGAGTTTTTCTTAGTGGCATTAATATTTCATTTAAAGAAGGTAATGCAGGTGCCAACACAGATGTAGAACAGCAACACAGAATAGCATAGATGAGTGTAATTTGGCCGATTACAGACATCAGCCAGAATAATTTGGATGATGAGACTAGGCAACTACACAGACATGATAAGTTGAGTTTAATAGCTTCATACTACTGTAAAACACTCCTCTCTATGAAGTGTATAGTCCTTGACTATACAGACACCACAATGTGGCCATGAGGCAAAATTTTATCCGATATGATACAACTATTCTGATATTTCAGGATAGACTAATGTGACTCAAGTGTTGGATCCTAGTATGGCTTAAAAAAATTACCACAAGAGTGCAGGAAATTTACAATGTACACATGGAATTTCTTCAAACAACTTGTATCTTATGGCAGGAACGCTACCACCAAAGGGCAACTTTCAACCCCCCTCCCAAAAAACAAAACAAAACAAAAAAAAAACAATGTCCTGCAAATAGGATGACTGTTGAATATTTTCACACAATATTACACAGAAGTATCAATATAGGTAGATTTTTTTTCTTTGTCCTTGTTCAGCTGTCTCAGAGGGTCGGAGGAAACATCCAGCAGATTAAACATGACTCAGGAGGTTCATGTTTTCACTCCAAAAGTATAGTTTGGCTCCTGTTGCCTCTGGCTTTTCATCCTTTCTCAGTGTTCCTTATAACTGGCTGTGTGAAGGAAATGGAATGGGGAAATTCCATAGTCTTCTTTTTTTTTCTTCCCTTTTTTCATGCCAGTCCTCAACAGTATTGCCACCATTCCCAAGAGACAACACTCTATATTATAAATAAACTTCATCCATCCTCAGCATCACTATTCCTCCACTGGATCCGTTTGGATTTCACTCTTCAGTCTTCTCAGAAAAGTTATTGTTCTATGAAGGAGTATGGACCAGCAGCAGGAGTGGATGTAATCAGACTGGAGTGACAGTTCATCGGGAAGGAGGCAGGTCAACCAATGGCAGGTTTTTAAACAATAAAAAGACGAGGGTTTAGAAGTGAAAGAGAAGGAATGTGGGGGAGAAGGCACATGTGGTTTCCCATCCTCATCCTCAGCAGACCTGTAAATATTTAAGAAAATGAGTTATGACGAAAGGATAAACCGGATATCTGCTTGAGGAACACATATTTCATGTTGATTCCATTAAATGCTCACCTTCTGGTCTGGCATCATGCTGCTGGGCTGCAGTGGGGTTGGGTGCCCACTGAGCAGACCTCCTCCTGGCCGGTCATGTTCACAAAAGATTGTCCCGTTGATGTAGTGAAAGCGATCACCAGGGACCAAACGGTTCCTACAGGTCGCGCAGGTGAAACACTGAGAGACAAACACCGTAAATAAACACTATATTTCTAGTATCGGCTTTCTAATCACTGCATAACAAACATGGAATTCGATATGACCACAGGATTGGAGACAAAGCTTGTAATTGAGCCAAAGGGTCCGTTTATCATATCACATTATCTGATGGAGCTCTTACTTTAGGGACTGTTATTAACTCTGCAAAAGAGGTTCGGTTTTCATTCCCAGCCGACTGCCTGTCTGCAGGGGTATGCAACACCAGTTTTCATAAAACTTAGCAGAATAGGACATAGGCCTGGAGAAAATAATTATTTAATAATTCTGAAGCAGACTCAGTAAAAGGAGGTGGCTCCAGTGCAGTATGTTCTGTCAGTGTAATTTAATTTCCGTCATGCAATGTTTGGATACATTTTAGCGCAGTAAACTCAAATAAAGCAAATTGATGGAAGCAAAAGAAGAAAGAAGTAAATGACTGACAGAACACAGTCGAGTCTGTCCAATGTCTCCTCCACATACACAGAATAATGCAGATTATCATCATAATGTCTCTTAAAACATTATTGTTCACCATGTAGTCCCTGCATAAAACCTCTGTCAGTTTGACATGCTCAGAGTGATTTTATTGGACTCTTCTCAAAATGGCTTCGCTGAAACGTCTGGCAAAGAAATAATGGTCTCAGGCAGTATTCCACTGACAAAAAAAAATAGAGGAACATGAGCCTGAAGTCTGTGAGTACAGGTCAATGTGGTCAGGTGACCCTCTTCTGAACCGTGGGGAGGCTATCTGAGGGTGATATTAATTCCAGTGCTACTTACAATGACAATGGCATTTTAGACAATGAATGGCGTACCTTAAACTTCGTGAAAGCAATTTAGGAAAATCCCTTTCCTGTTTCAATGTAATGTCCTAGTGCCCTTAAGAACTTGTGTAAAAGAAGCTGAATGGGGGTAGGGGAGACCGGGCTGGGCGGACACATCTGGTCTTAAACCAGTGCATTAGTATAGCTGCACATTAGCATCACTGGTTTTGGAATATAACCACTAAACATCTCACTCTCATTAACTCCAGGTTTTATGCATAATTTTAATGCATAATTCTCATCATCTTCCCTTAACAATTACTGACAGCATGATGTGATGGTGAATGTTTTGAAAGTACGATTCCATAAACACACTCACCTTAAGGTGGTACACGTTGCCTTGTGCTCTCATCACCATCTCACTGGCTGGGATTGACTGTCCACAAGCACTGCAGGCTCCACTGTGTCCAAACAGTCTGTGGATGAAAGAAATTGTCGACATGTTGGACTCACTATGAATAATGAGGGGGATTTGCTTTCTAAGTGCATTATCTGGCAGTCCAAAGGATATCCACAGCAAATATGTCAGAAATGTTTTGACAAGAATCAAGTCGTGAAAATATGACTCACTTCATATTCATCCGCCTCCTTCAACAATCTATTTTGTTACGAAGTTAACCTTTTTTTTGTGTGTGACAGTTATAAAATTACTTTTGTTTTGCAGCATCTTTGAGTGAAGACCTGATGATACAGACATGCAAAGTTCTATTAGCTCTGCCTACCAGGAGAATTTAATAGCCAAGAGATGCTCATTTCCTATTGTCATACCTAAAAAAAAACAAAACAAAAAAAACCAAAACCGTTTAAGACTGTGAATATTTTATATTATAATTATAGATAATAAACCAAACAAGACTGAGGCCATTTTTTTAAACTATCAGATATTTCAGGCATGCCACATTCCCTTGTTCCTTATGATAAGCTAAGCTAACTAGCTTGTAGCCAAATACTAAACAGAGACATAAGAACAGCATTCATTTGTCATCTCTCCATCTGAAAATAACTATTCATATTTTAGAACATGTTAGACTAGATAAATTAATTTCAAATGTAGTTTATGGGCGTGCATTTTAGTTGTAAAAACTGCACTAATTCAATATGAAAGTAAAATATTTTGTGTACATAAGGGTATATTGTACAGGTTTACAACCAATAAACATAAATTCATATTATCTTAAATATTTTGCTATTAAAATAGTTTTGGGTAGATATGTGGCACAATGGCTTGTGCAATAAACCAACACTAAATGACACATTGTGAAAAGCAATATGAATACGGCTGAGTTCAGTTCCATGTTACAGGTAATATGAAGCCTTTCTGGGGTTTGAGATGGACTCATAATCAGGAAAATAAAGTTGTCTTCTGTCCAACCACAGTTTACATCTGGCTTGCATCATGACTCACGTGTTGTCATAGCAACCATTAACCATGTGGATTTGTTATTGTGCGTTGCCTTGGGGTTGTGTGCATTATTTACGTGGTCCTCTAGAGTTCATTTGCATTTAAAAGAAACAATCAAATACTCCAAACTTTGAATACAATGTTCGATTTTTACCACTAAATTGAACATTATAGCTTAAATGTCCTGTGTTTACACTCAATACACAGGAGCAGCCAGTCCATATCAGTCAGCGACTAAGAGCATTTCCACATCTGAACTGAAGCAGCTTTAAGTTTTAATGGGAAACCTCTGTCATCATTACAATGTCTTGTGAAACTGATGCTCTGTGACACTTAACTGGACCAGTCTGAGTGATCTCCTTCTCTCTCTCTTTCAATGACTGCACAGAGTAATGAATTTTTTATCTTAATCCAAACAGTCATTTAATGAGCACGCCTGAGAGGATCCTTGTTCTCCTTAATTAACCCACACACACTCCTCTTCAGGCTCAGTTACATCTCATCATGCTGTACTGGCAAGAAGGGTGAGAACACGAGGACCTGAACCAGGCACAGGTGTGCACGTTTGCACTTCCACCTCAGGTCAGGGATGGGTCTGTGTTATTCAGCCATTTATCTGATGTCAGTGAAACATCTCATTGATAGGACCAACACCGCACTAATAACATTAGCATAAAGCATAGACTGAGTTAAACAAATGCAAATCAATAAAGTGTAACAGGATTTTGGTTGCATTAGATCTGGTCTTTCACTGTGCCTACCCAGCTGACTTTTACTACTGATATTTTGTTCTCGTGAGATTATTATTTGCATTACTTCCAAATATATAAGCAGGATGCAATGCCAATGGATAGTATCAAATAGTAGATAGTAAGAAATTTAACTGAAGCAGTGACACTCATTTAGTGTTTTTTTTTTTGTTTTTTTTTAAACAAATCATTGGTACGTTACATTTTGTTAAATCCTTGTTAACTTGTAATGCCTACATCTCATAGGAGGTGAAAAACAAAATGTGATTCAGATCATGGGTCTTCCTCAGAAGATACCCATATGATTTTTCGGCAGGATCGCCCACCCCTAGAGCCACCACAACACATCTGTATTAGTCAGGAGCATTTGAACTCCATTTGTACATCCATGATCTGCATCCTACACCTGAAAAAACAACTATAATACTGAACTATTTTCAATAGTACTAATTGTGGGATTTCTTTAATACAAAACCAACCTTTCGTTACCATGTGCTTTATTCTATTGGAGATTACAGTGTAATTTGAGTGTACAGTAAAAGCCTTATTTATTTCATGAGAGAGGACCTAAAAGCCACTGTATTATTACTGGATGGATGTACAAAGTCTGCTGTGTCTCAGCGTCTCCTCGGCAGGCCCTCGCCTGTGGCTTTTCCACATCCAGACCTGCCTTCGCCCCGGAGATGAGGGCACCCACAAAATCTGCATCTCAGTTACACCAACCCTCCTTTGAGACTTTACAGTATCTGCACTGCCTGAACTGTGTACAAAGGACAAAGCTCACACAATCAAATATCAAATGTTACATACGAAATGTAGACTGTGTCTGTAAGGTAATTTACACTACTGGTAGGTTGAATTACACCATGCTGGGTAATTACTTCCTGCAGAGTTGTTTAGGCATGGAAACACTATAAATAAGGAGAGGATGATCATCTCTGGCTGAGAAATATGAATACCTACTTTGTGAATTTTAGTTTAAACACTGTAGGAAGTTACACATGTGAACCTGCTCTTTTCTAATACTCTACCCACAAATCATTAACTCAGACCTGAGACATCGACTGCAGATTAAATGTTAAATTCCTGGATTAGAAATACAAAATACTATTATTTACACTGATGTGTTTAAGGGCAGACACCGTATTGTTTTCTAGATCAATAAGATATAATCTGCAATCCTAACTACACAGATGAAACCTTACATGAACTGCAAACTGACATGCAGTCTGAAGCATACTGTGCTTCAAACCGCACTTCATAAATTATTTTTTTGGGCTATATTTATTCTTCAAATTCTTTTATTTATTACCAAGTACTGAGATACTCTAAGCACTTAAGTCATACATTACTCACTTATAACATTTAATTTACCAAATATTTTCATATTCCATCCCTGATCCTAACTCTAACTCATATTTATGGTTTCTAATCTTCTACCTGGTTTAACTTTTATTTCTCTTTCACTCTTTGCTTGCCTGTTTTTTCTCCATAAAAAAGCAACTTTTTGACCCATGTGTTTTTTGTGTTTGTTCTGAAGCCTTTTGTAACAGTTCTGATAATTGCTGTGAAAATAAAATTAATTATTGTCATTACTCTTGCAAACATTTGATACTAGTGGGTAAGTTACATCGCACATTTTTACGAGACAAACTGATTAAATGACATATGTGATGAACCTGCGAGTCATGTATCAGCAGGGCTCACCTGATGTAGTCGTTCTTGCAGAGGATCATGCCTCCTTTGCTGTAGCAGGTGCTGCTGTACTCTCCCAGCTGAGCATGGCAGCAGGAACATTTGAGACAGCGTGTATGCCAATACCTCTCCATGGAGAAGAGCAGGAAGCGGTCTGAGATTCGACCCCCACATCCTGCGCAGGACCTGCCCGCCGTCCCAGTGCCGCTGCCCATCACTGCCACTGCGGGCGCCTCCACCCTGCTGTTCACCATAGCAACCTGCAAACAGGGGTGGACAGAGGGGAGAAGAGGGACACCAGTGAGGGACAGTGATCCAGGCAGGACAGAAGAGTGATGACGAAGACACAAGAGACATTTAATGGAAGTCGACTGATTGTGGATATTTACAGACTGATCAAATAATACTGGTTAAAAAGGAAACAGGTGGTCACTGATCAGTTTCACCTCAAAAAACTACCAGAAAGGAACTACATTTTACTACAATATAATGAAATAAATTAATCTGGAACTAAACTTAAAAATTTGAATGGGATTCTCTTTTTTTTTTTTTACATTATTTTCTCTGATAGTTGGTAAAATGTGTTATGATTAATTGGATAAACTGATTAATTCATCCATCTTTAACATTTGGACTCAATTGGACATTCTTTGAATATATCATGGTCTTTTTTCACCTCAAGTTAAATCCCTTTGTTAGTACTTTCTTTTTGAGAAAATGCTTACATCAATAGTAACATGTCGGTTTGGTCCGCATGTTTTTGTCACGCATGGAACTCTTTCTTCAGAACTCTTTAATAATGTGTTGCATTAATGATTAGACACCTCAGCTCAGATTCTTGGATGTAAAAACAGCCAATCTTTACTGATTCAAAGTTTAAACAGTTAAATTGTCCTACTTGGTTTGTATTTACTCAGCAACATCTGCATAAATCTATAATTCATTGGTTGTTAAAACGGTCACCATCCAGGTAAGTCCTGTCAGCTCACTGCAGCGGTCAGGCTGTGATGTTCATATTTTAAGTTTGACTACATCCATGAGAAAAATAAAGAGTAAATGCAGTAAATCTAAATTATTACATTTTCTCTTTGGTAAATCCTTTCCAGATGTACATTTTTTGGGGTATATAAAGATAGCACAGAACACAGCAATGTCTTCCTGAATGTGGCTCTTGGCACCAAAGCCAATTGATTGGTTCTGGTAAGAGACTTTAGAATATTTGCTTTTGGGGGCACAAATATGCAAAAAACCTCAATAGGAAAACACCCCCAACATACACACCCACATGTAAATATACTCCCATCAGAGAGCCGCTGTTTTACACCAAACTAGTTCCAAGTTGTGTCCAACTCAAACAAAACCACACATGCTCTTTTTTAAGCCTACAGAAACTCTTCATTTTAACTCGATAACATGTCCCAAGAGGAGGCTCTTTGAAGCCATGCAACATTTGGTCTTCCAAAAAATGTTACGGCTGCTCTGTGACAGGATTCTGGAGCCTACATTTTCTACCAACTTATTTGATTCAGCTCCTCATTTCCTCATCTCCTGGAAACAAAATCCAAATACACTGCAAAACTGTTTCAGAATTCAGTGGCTTCAACTATTGGTGGAAACAACGTGCCATCAGGAAACATTTCCTGCTCTCATTTTTCCATTACAAAAGTGAACTGATTTCATGCACAGCTGGGAATAATATTGCTTTTGAATCACACCGAGTACATCTATAGCTGTGTGTGCTACTCAGCAATGAGTCAGCAACACTGCCTCTTCAGCCGCTTCCATGATTTATAATTAGCGCCAACAACAACATAAAATAATTGCAGGGGTAGATTTCATTTTCCAAATGAGCAACAGCAGCACAATTTGTCCTCCAGAGCGTCTAATTTCAGCAAGGGCATGTTTAGCTTTACGACTACCCTTCCCACAAGATTATTTGAGATTGCAGCAGCTGGTCCTCTGCAGTGAAGCAGGCTGCCCTCAATACCCTCATTTTGTAGAGTAGACACCTGGCTCTAATCAGCCAGAGGAACACCATGTTAAGAAGCCCAAGGCTGCGCTTAAACCACAAACAGTCACATGCACAGGGACCCCAGCCTTCCTATTAGTGTTGGCTTGTTCATGAATGAGCTGATCTTTTGGATGCTTTAAAACAGCAAGTCTATTTATTTAATTCACAAAACCACTTCAATGTTGGTGTTCCCAGTATTAGTATTAAGTGTCTGTTTTAGTAGCTGTAAATAGCTTAAAGGATTTTTTTTTTTTTAAACTTTGTTCTTTCCAGTTTTCATAGCTTGTACGTGTACATGTGTGTGTGTGTGTGTGTGTGTGTGTACACTTAAAAAAACCCAAAAAAACCAAAACAGCTTCTCTTAGTGAATTACTGGTAAGTGCAATGGGCTCAATACATTGAACAGCACGTCCATTTAAGGCCTTATCTTTTGTTCAGGTTCAGGACATGCTATTCATGTCAAACATGAGAACACTACGATAGTATTGAAATCCCCATTTCACAGGACAGAGATTGAATAAAACACGAATACGGTATTTATGTACAGTAGCAACTTCTATCAGTTTTCTTCAGTTGAAACATTCAACCTTTTCATTTTCAGGACTAATGTAGTTTTGAGCAAATGTTGTGTTTATGCATCTTGTTTTATCAAAAGTACCCCTGGGCTTGCTCATTCAGTATCTCACAACAATTCTTAAACAACAACAAAAAACCAAAATCCACATTAGTAGAATGTTGCCCATGTGAAAGGATCTTTATTGACAAGTTATATAAAACAGTATACTGTTCTAAGTAATAATGACAACACTTAAATCCAGTACAGGCTTTTTTTTTTTAAACACAGTTTGGCTTAATGTGTAGTAATGTATGCGAGACGACTGACTGGACTGTCAGTTGTTTTGTTCTTCTATTTCAAACCAATTGTGAAACATTTTGGACAAGATGCTGCAGTGAGATCAGGCAGTTGTGTTCACCTAAACCAGGAAGGAAATGTGACCTGCTTCTGATAAGAAGCTTCCTGATGCGATCACACAATATCCAACTTGGTGAGGCCTTCAAACTGCTGCCACCTATTTATGTTTAATACTCATACCTAAATATTCACATTCACAGCACATATGAGATGTACTGCAAAAGGCTTTTATATCTAGAGATGTGTCTTAATTTATTGTATTCATATATAATAAATAAGTAAGTAAGCATTAGTAATTGACAGATGTAGCTAGAAAGTGCCCGGCTTAGTTACACAGTAAATGAATCAGTCAATGTGTGTATGGGGGCTCAGAAAGCATGTTTTTCACTTCCCTTTTTCATGTCTAATCAAAACAGTTTCTTGTATTATTTCTCAAAAGTCACAGAGTATGTTTTCAAGCAGAATTACACTCTAGAGCCCAAAAATCTCATTGGATGTTTTATGTTGTGCAAATGTGAAATCTGTCAGACTCTAATTTAGCCAAAATTTGTAACTAATAACTATAAGCAATACAACAAACTGATTTAAATGTATTTGTAATTTAACATATTCCTTTTTTATTTGGCGTAGACATTATCATTACTCCGGTTCACTTGAATAATTAATAAAGCAAACAACCACCTTCATAGTGTAAATGCTAGAGAGTTGTTCTTATGAGATCTACTCTTCCACTCTGCTGACACGATGATGTGCACAGCCTTAGAGATAGCAGTCACATCAGATTACTTGCAGAGTCATTGCTCTTTATTGTTGCTTTTAGGGACTTAATACCACAGTTTGTAACTGAAACTCAACTTTTGACTTGACTCCGTCATTAGCTGCCAGAGACCGAGCAGTAAATGTTAGTGGTTATTTTGTAGTGTCAATGTAAGACTTTGCCAGATTTGTACAGAGAACACAGGTTGTCTTGTGTGACCCTGTTTCTCAAAGGACTGATCCCCCCCCCCCCCCCCCCATCTATTTCCTGCCTTCTGTGCCAGATTCCTTTGGGCGGCACATCACCAGCCGTGAAATCAATTAGTGGGCCTAGTCTGCATAATACAAGAGCTTCCACTCCAGTGAAATACAATAAGAGTAATTTTTGCTTGAACCTAACAACATTTAAAGCTAAGTGACCTTTTCTCCTTCCTCTCATCTTGTCTCTCATTTTCTCATTCACTTGCACTCATCACTGGGATCTTTATAAGCTGAAACCTTTTCCCTGGAGTCCAATATGTCAACAAGTCATTCAGAGTATTTCGCCAGGGGTTGGTGGTGGAACCAGACGTTCTTCCTAATACCTGAACACATGATGACATGTTAAGGAAAAGATACTGCAGGGCAAGTTCTACCAAGTACAACAACAGGCTGCGATTCATTAATTTTTTTTACTCAAATACTTCCTTCAGGTTATAGCCCAGAATGAATCAGAAACATTCTTTGCTGCACCTAATCCTAATTGTGGTAAATGTAATTAGCATAAAAACACCTGGTTTAGTCCAAAAAAGTTCCAAGACAGATGTTCAATAGCTCTCTGACACAACTCTTACCCAATCAAAATGCAAATTCTGCTTTTAATTATCTTTTTTAATTCTCTATCTGCAGCACGGTGCTTTAAAGTCTCATCAGTCAGGGAGTACGATAACAACACTGATATTTTAACACGAACAAAACCTGGGAAATCTAAAAATTCAGATGATAGATAAACGTACGTCTACACTGCACAATACAAATATGGTCAGTGAATGAGCAGCTACTTGGGTTGTGCCCCAGTAATAAAGTGATGGATGAAGCAGTCAATAGAAACAGGAGCTAATGAAGAGAAACACAGTTCCACTACAGTCTGGACACACTGATGAATTGCATGCAGTTTCATGTTGACAGAGCCAATAATGGCTCATTTTCCCCCAAATAATGCAACTGAATGATGTCTCTCATACTCTAATTTCTTACACAGAAATAATTGTGTGTTTCTGGACACCGACAACAACAGAAGCATCATCATGTAGGTAATACAGAGCATGCATCTGGACAGAGCAGCGTTGCATTAGAGGTCTTTACACTGAATTTTATCAATTATTATATGATGCTATGGAGCCAATTTTTTTTTAAATAACAGAGTAAGGCTAATAATTAATTACAGGACCCTGAATATATCTATAACACTGTTTATACCAGTTTTCCAGGATGATCTCAGATACAGTATGAGTTTTATACATGTTTTAAATAATTATTTTGACTAAAAGTTTTTTCTTCATCTTGTAAACAATATTCTGACAAAATAGCCCTGATATACTCTATAGATTTACTTGAGATGTTCCAACTTTATCAGACATTTTTATCATGGTTTGCTCCTCAACAATCAATCACTGTGATACACCTCAGAGCTCTTAGACACATCTCAAGTGAAAAAATATGATTAATCCGGCAAAACCAACCAAATGATAATGAGCAAATGTAAGATGCAACCCTATGAGAGACTTGTTTAGTGAAGTTAAGACTTTTTAAATTAGTCATAAGCAGTGGACAATCCTTTATCTGTTTTATATACCCACACTACCACCAACTATTGAAATAAAAATAGATTAAAAAAAAAAAAACAAAACGTTCAGGTTTCCTCAAATAACCTTTAAAATGAATTTTAAACATGAAAATTAGATAGTTTGTCCTGTCTTTCCTTATCAGAATCCCATTATAAAAAGGTGTCCAATTAAAGCCACATGAATAAAAAGGAATCAGACAGCCACCAACACCATTTTAATCTTTAAATTGAGATTATACAAAGAATTGGAAAAACAGGACATCTTTGGTACATCTTTAAGTCTGTAGGGAAAAAGCTACAAAGCCTTTTTACTTTGTTAATTTTTTATTCTTTCTCTCTTTTGAAAGGCTTAACCATCTGCCCTTATGAGCCACATATCACTTTGGGCAGATTTAGGAACAG
Organism: Ostorhinchus rueppellii; assembly: GCA_030068375.1. NCBI lineage: Eukaryota > Metazoa > Chordata > Actinopteri > Kurtiformes > Apogonidae > Ostorhinchus > Ostorhinchus rueppellii. The sequence goes on from JAQQZY010000005.1 coordinate 40,773,483, forward strand.
TCTGGTAGTAATTTGCAGCCTCATTTACAAGATGCAGAGAAGTGAATCTTTGCTAAATGATGCCCTTTTCAGCCACTTTGCACAAAAGTTATTTCCTACATCCTGATTTAATCATTGATCCTCCACCAAATCTGGCACGCACACACACCCATGATCTGTGGCTTAAGTAACAAATGTCCTCACCTTGTCTAACACAAGCCAGGGTAAGGTGAGAATATTAAAAACCATCTCCGTCTCCAGTACTGCAGACAGTTAACAGTCTGACTGGCACTGAGTCTGATCCAGTTTCCTCCTCTTTGGAGAGACATCCTGTTTAATTAAAACACCTCTCTAAATTACCTCCAACACCAACTCCCTGTGGCAGACGTACTTTCCTGCAGAAGTAGACTAACAGATGCCTTCATGTTAGAAATCCTTTCACAACTAAACACTGCAAATCTGATTCTCATATTTACAAGGTGTAGCTATGCTTGAAAATCTGCATTAATGTCAGAGAACAGGAAGTCAGGAAAAAACAAACTTAATAATAATAAACACATGAATAACAGAATTATTGCTATTCTTCAATTATCTGTATTTCATGTTAGATAATGTATTGTTTGATTTAGCCTAATGGATTGTCTCTGATTCATCAAACAAATTAAAACCAAGACCATGCAGACCATGTGATCAACTTCTGCATAAACTCTACTCATACTAATGGAGACCAAAATATACCAAATGTAAGTGCTGCATGCTGTGGTAGAGCATGTCTGTCCTATAGCATCTGTTTTCTTGCGGATATAGAAGGATTATTATTATATACAAACTGGTTCATGTTCTAATGCACGGACAAAAGCTCAGCAAACTCACCTCTGTGAAGTGGAAAGTGGTCAGAATGGATACTAAATGGCTTTGTCGTCCTCAGCTACACCCCAGGAAAGTGTCATACGCAGCAGAAGGACCGTAAACTTTTCGGCTATATGCTCCACGCTCCGTTTATCTGTTTGAGCCCGTGGAGTGGACGGCGGATCTCCTCTTCTCCCATTTACAAACACCGTGGACCGTGGCTTCGTACCGACCCTCAGTGACAGTCAGGCTCCTCTCGGGGCAGCAGATGAACGGCCTCTGTGTCTGCTCCGGGAATGAAGCTCCGCTCCCGTGGACAGAAAGCAGAGGTCTCCTCACTAATCTTAAATGCATTGTAACATACTCCTCCTCTGACGTAGGCGGTGGGCGTGGCTACTGTCAGGATAATGGATGGCTGCTGGAGGAGAGCTGCACCTCGGATGGACAAAATAAGCACTAACTATCCTGCATATAGACATTCACTTCATATAATACAGGGGTGTCCAACTCATTTAATATTTCACTAATATGAAATAAAGTGGGCCGGACCAGAAAAATAATATAAATAATAGAATCTGAACTTATAAATACTGTCAACTCCAAAGTTTTCTCTATGTTTTTGAGTGGGAAAAAAAAGTCAAATTCCGTAATGAAAATGACTACATCTGCAAACTGTGCTTGAACACAACATGAACAAATATGAACTACTGGAAAATTCATTTAACAAGTAAGTACACTTTTAACAATATTACACCCAGTTTATTACTTATACATGTGCATTATATCTTACAGATCACTTAGAGTGGATCTACAAATACACAAAACATTCAGTAACAGGCAGAATATTGTTAAAATTAGGTTCAGGTTGTTCATATTCGTTCAGGTTATTCACATTTTTTGTAAAAGGCCGGTCTGTAAATGTAAACATTTTTGCGCAATTTTACTTTTTCAAAACTACTATTTGCAGTTTTCATTATTTACAAGTTATTATGATTGTAATTTACTGGTCTGGCCCTTATAGATTGAATTAACCTAAAATATTTTAACATCCTTGATTGTTTATATCTTCAGTGTCATTTTTGCATTTCACAAATTCATCTAAGGGGCCGGATTGGACCCTTTGGCGGGCCGGTTTTGGCTCCTGGGCCGCATGTTTGACACCTGTGATATAGTATAACTAAATAAGTCCTACACAAAGACAACACTTCCCACAGACATGTCAACATGTTATTCTGATGCCACATTCCCACATCCAGAGGCTTGTATTGTAGGACAGAAACTCCCCACCACAGTGTATGACACAAACTTATCAGCACAATATGGATTAAACAGAAAGATGGAAAAAGAACCAATAGAATCCACCAATAAAACTTTCCTCTGACAACTCACTATTCAAAATCGAGTACCCTTGACTGAATGACTCCCAGGGGTGTAAATATAGACAGTGGAGGAACTGCAGTTACATTGGGGCCCATGTGTTGGGGAGGGGGATCAAGGAGATACCGGGCCCCACTGGGCACAGAATAGGCCCTTGTCAGAGATCCAGACTGACATCTAAGAAAAATAGGCTTGTGTGCAAAGAACTACAAGCCTCACTATCAACGCAACTAAACTATAAAAACAACTTGAATTGTTGTCCTCTGTAGGGGACAGGAATTTTACAGATTTGCTTCAAAAACAAAAACAAAACAAAACTCACAAAACAGTATTGTCCACTGACATAGAAATAAGCAATCAAGGGAATTATTTCACAAAAAAAAAGCAAAACCTTTACTTTCCTGGGTCTCAGGAGGATACAGAAAACAGATGACTGTCCCATGAAACTCACTCAACTGTAGAATCCAATAATATAAAAAAAATGATACAGCTGTGGAAAGAACTTTTGGCCCACTCCTGCGACCTGAACAAATGGTAGACTGAGGATGGATGGGTGGGTATTCAACCACTGTATGAATAGAAAAGAGTTTCTCATGTGCATAAGTCAAAAACTACAAAAGGACACATGAAATATTTGCTGCATAAATTTCACAAAGTAATAACCTGCATTTCTATCAGTGACGGTAAAATCAATAATATGTAAAGAAAACAAAACCAGAACATAAAAAACCCTCACATTGATGAACTGTGATGATACATTTCTACAGAAAATCACAGGTTGTTCTATAATTGTTTCCAAAGCTGTATACGTCTCAGGTGGTGTGTTTCATGGAGGTGTTGCTTTATTCCATTTATGACTTCTTCATTTTTTTATTGGTTGATATTAATATAGTGACCTTTAAGCTGCATTTAACTGTTATTCATGTCATATATTAAACTATTGCCTACTGTTGCAATCCAGCACCTCTCACATTCACTCTGAAATATTGTGCCACATCAGCCTTTAATGTTCCTATAGTTTTATGGCTTACAATAGACTAACGCAATAAATGTTCAGGAGTAAGTAGTGCATTATTTCCTTTTTAAATGCTGCAAAAAGTCAGGAGGATCGTGGAACTGCACAGTAAAATTCAATTTACCATTTTGGCCTTAGCTGGTGATACTTTGTCCTTGTCTAATAATGTTGCTCAGTGGGGAATTCTGAACAAAATGATTAGGAATCATGATTTCATTGTGTAATTATGATTGAGATCTTGCAGTATTTTTAAGGTTGCAGTGCGCTGAGACATTTTTGGACCAAAGGGGGGCTTAGGGGAAAATAGTTCTAACCACAATGTCAGTTCCCTGTCATCGCCTTTAATTATGTAGTTATTTATAGTCCACTCTGTGTGCCTCTTGTGGTCTAACTAAGCCTGTAGCCTGAACCACAGTCGTACATCACACCTGCAGAGGGCTGTAATAAGCAGGAGAGGTTTATTGTCTAGCATTGTGCAGTTTGGGGATTCAGAGTCTCAGAGGTTATCTGGTTATGTTAATAGTCTTATTTACCAGAATAGGCTTATTTGTGAGGACGCTGTGGAAATGTGTTTAGTTTAATGAGCAGGGAATAATGAAGCACAGGTAAAGCTGACTGTGTCATTTGCTCCAAATGAAAACTGTTAAAATCATTATTAAGCATTACGCTGCATCCAAACATTTACCTGTTATGAAGTGTGCCCATTTACCTACCAGTCATTCATACCTGAGATTTGAATCATCATTTTGTTGAAGTACATGCACTACGCTCCTTCATGTGATAAACACTTTGTAGAGTCTGACCTCTGCTGGACAGAATATAAGCACACACCAGTGCATGCCATACAGTGAAACATAAACTGTAGATTATACAGGAGACTATTCTCTAAAATAATATTATATTTATGATTCATGTATCAGCAGGAAACATGCATTTCTCTGCTTGTGAGAAGGAAAGTAAGACAAACAAAATCAATGAATAAATACACAAAAATTGCACAAGACAAAACTACACTTAAAAGATTGTACACCAACTTCAGTGATAACTGACACTGGAGCAAGCTGACCACTAGTGACCGGAGGCCACAGTAAAGAAATGGGAGACACAATTAAGACATGATGTATAGAAAAACTAAAAGTTGTAAAACAATGAATAAGACTAGTTACAAACAAGGTACTGCTGTCAGCACTCTGTCTCACACCAGCTGGCAGTTTCTTCACAGTATATATTTTAGGGATCTACAGTTTACAGAAGCATGTGAATGCAGCACAACGCACTATTCAGTGTGGAGCCAGCCTTCAGTCTAATACACTAGGCCTCTCACCTTATGGGTCTTGTGTTTTCTTGCTACATTCATTATGCTATAAAAGTATGACATGGGTTAGTTTCAGTGCTTCAGCTATATCTGTTCTTGGTGTAGAAATGTAAAAATCAAATAGGTCTGAGTGTGTGTACCTCTGAACTAGGAAGAAGGCTGAATGTGTGTCACATGTTTGCAGTGTTCATATCTTACATAAAACAAATTAATGCATTTTACACCAATATATTTCAGGTCACATTTGAGATTAATGTGTTTTCAATGTGTTTAGCATGAGCAAGATTATTTGTTCATTCAGATAATTCTATTTACATACTCTTTCCTTGACTGGGTTTAGATTACTGTCTTAGATTACTTACTTGTCTCTTACTTGTATAAACTGTTTTTATCTGTGTCAACTGTGATGTGAAAAGGCTATTTAAAATTTGAATATATTTGCTATTGTGCTAACCAGGGACTGCAGATTCAGTAGTTAAATCTTTATTGTCATTATGCTAAAGTGTGCAAGGTGTTGTGGAAAAATTCTAGTCCTCTAATATAATTAATTATACAGTATAGTATAGTTAGGCATCTCTAAAAGACCACAGACATCAATTAATAAAAAGTAGCAGCAGTAAAAGTATCAGTGTAGCTTAAATACTAAATAAATCCAAGAATAAAAACAATGAAAATATTATCAGCTCAGTGGTGTGTGGCAGTGTTTTGGGTCTTTTTTTTTATGGTGGAAGTGGGGTGATAGGGGCAACAGCTCTGGGATAGAACCTGTTTTTTTTGTCTGTTCTGGCTTTAATAGTCCTGAACCGTTCAGGACTATTAAAGCCAGAACAGACTAACTCTAAGTCAGAACATTTCAACTCAGGTTCAGACTGACTGGTGAGAGTTGAAACATAGAGTGACATGTTGTCCATGACAAATCACAAAAATAAACTACAAAACATTTCAAAAGATGAAGAATTAATGAAATGTTGAAACACAGATAACTACAGTATATGCAGTGTTTACTAATCGTCAAAGACCCAGAACTGTTTTTGTGACAACTCCTAATTTTTATTTTTATTTTATTTATTTATTTGTCCAATTCGCCTTTTCTAAGTGATATATTGGCATTTATTATGCATTCGCTCTTCAAGAAAGATGTTCAATAACTTCTGAACCACAAATCCTGTCCTAGCGTTTCCTCCTCATCAAAAGTTACCACTCATATGGATGCTCAGAGGATCTGTAGCGAACATGGAAATGCTGTTAGCCTCTGCATTATTGATTCACTTAAACACATGTAGTTTGATAAATGCCATGGTTTTAGATATGTGTTCTTATGAACTCTTAATAATATGTTTTGCTGAAAAAGTAACGTTTCTTCAGTTTTCTCAGTTTTAATATTATAGCCTTTGAATTTTCTCTGAGCTTTTATGAATATCTACACGGTAAGTAAATTAGATAATGTCAAATACATTATTTTTTATTGGAAAATGCAAAATTCAGAGAATAGTATTATGCAATAAAGTTATATACACTCCTTACCACAGGGGGCGACACATGACTGGAAGTGTGTTGCAGTCTGCTTTCAAAAAAACAGAAGATGTACTCTGTGTTATGATTTCCTTCAAGCCAGCTTCATATGGAGAGAAAGAGGCAGGGCTAGACGGGAGTCGTAAAGGAATATCGATTTATTACATATTGTGGAAATTAACCTGGGATACATTCTGTCATTCCTGCTTTAGACAGCTGACTACACCTGACATACTGGTAAACCATTGGCTATCAACTAACTAACGAAGATTAACGTTAGATATCAACATAAGTCTTCTTTTCTCAGCTACATATTATAATGAAATATTACTAATATACAATATGTGGTTTGGTGCCTGAAAACTACTGTAAGTCGAAGCCTGACGTTGTCTTGTCATAGTTCTGTCTTGTTTATATGCTAGATTTGTTAGCAGACGTTAGCTAAATGTACCATTCGTTAGTATGGGAAGTGATACCGTCGAGAAGCTAACGTCATGACCCACTTGTCATTCAGCCTTATCTGACACAAACGCATCAGCTATCCGTAGTACACAGGCAGCATTTGGTCAGACAGGCATCATTTTAGAATGGTTACCTTCATAGTGGCTGTTACAGAGTACAGTGTAAAAGTGACAGTTAGCTAACATTACATTAGCAACGTAATTTGCGGTAACCCCGGCAACCCCTCCCCTCTATCAACAGTCCACACCCACTTAATGAATTGACAAATACACAGATAGACAGAAAAATAGATAGATGAATGGATGGATGATATTCATAAATTCAGGGAAATCCAGGTGTCTCGATCCTCACTATAGTCATACAAAACATATTAGCATGACACACTGTTAGTGCAATGTAAGTTGTTACATTTCTAGAGTTTATCTTTCATTCATCCCATGTACCCTCCAGTATCACTCTGTATATACTCCATTATAAAAAAGATATTACTGTTGTTAAGTTATCATAGAACAACCCATTAGCATTGCTAATGTCACCCCAAGTCACACATTTTCTCATCTGATTAATTTTCAGTGTGTGGTGCAGTGTCATCAGTCTTACCTGTGTCATCCGTCATTCACCTGGAGCTGCTTTTGTATTAGTGGAAGTGCAGGAGGAAGGAAACCCAGCACATAGTTAGTCAGTAGGACAGGCAGATCTCAGGATGCCTCTGTTCTTTAAGAAGAGGAAGCCCAGTGATGACTCAAAGAAGAGACTGGAATACCAACTATGCCGGGTAAGCAAAGTGTGTTTGTCTGCATGGCTAAGAGTGAAAACCTGTTAGATACAGCAAAGACATCCCAAAGCTGTCTGTGTGTGGAAGAATCTCTTGCTTAATATAAGACTCTGCATTTGGTATGTCTATGACTATGACTTCTTATTCTGCAGTCTAAGGAGGCAGGTGCTGATGACATCTTGGACATCTCATCCTGTGAGCTCTCTGAGGTCAGTTTGCCGCTATGAAAGCATAAGGGAACATTGAAAGGTGGCTCTGTCAGATGTTTATGAAAGCCTTCACTCTTTTATATAAAAAAAAAGTAGGTTCAGTTTACAATATGGCAGTATTAATGGATCTCCAAGAACAAGCCTTTTCATTGCTTTCTTTTTGACAGTGAGCTGTGATGAGAAAACTGTCACCAATTTGATCTTTGAGTGTCAAGTACAGAGTTGGAGTGCTTCCATTCTTATCTTATCCCACATGACACAGGAAGACAGGTTGCCTTGGTTTGAACCCACAAAATCCTGTTAAACTTCATTGACCAGAATATAAGATGTTCACCTCCCCAACAGTAGTTGCATAAATACTTTTAGAACAGACGCATTATCAGATTGGTACTCTTTCAGAAATTTCCATGAGCTATTTTAAGCCCAGAAAGAAGAGAGTTCTCATCAGTCTATTTGTGCTGTGGTCTTTTGGTCTCATACATAGGCTCTTGAAAATACCCAGGCTGATTTTTCTCTAGTTGTTCATAAAGGGTCATGCTACTGGTGTTTGCTGTGAATGTTTTCTACAGTTACTTTTGATTTCAGTAGCTTTTCTTTTCTTTTCTTTTCTTTTCTTTTCTTTTCTTTTCTTTTCTTCATTTGTCATTATATTATGTTAGGGATTGTTTCTTTTCCAGGGAAATAACGGTAGCATTCATTAATAATATGTGCTGCTCTGTACTGTAGACAATAAATTCCCGGATTTGTTCTGCCACAGGTTCCTTCAAGTGCCTTTTCCATTTGTAAGGTGCTTCAGAAGAAGGTAAGAACGGGCATGGAGTTATCCATAATTAGTTGAAATGTCATGTATACGTCATACTGATATGTACAGTATCTGCATATTCATATTGTATCCTTGCAGCAACATACATCCCATCCCTTTAATATTAAGTTTGATGTACTTTTTCTGTTTTGAGCTGATGTAATGAATACAGTGTCAGCATCACCCTGATGTCCTGTCTGCTATAGGTCTTTATTCTCCATACCAATGAATTACGGTCTCTGCTGCCCAAAGGATGTGACATCAGCACTCTAGCCACTTTAAAGGTAAATAAAGCAGGTATAACAGGAAGTGAAATGCCTGGAATTGTATGATTTAACATCAACTGTCAGTTTGGGATAATTGTGAAGATATATAATCTATAAAAGTACAATTATGTTGGTCCATATGTTCTTAAATGCAAAAAATGTGAATTGGAATTTCTATAAGCAGAATGGCCAATTGGCATGAGAATGAAATTGTGAAAAGGTTCTCTGTTCTTGTTGGAAAACCTTTCCTCACCGTACTTAATGCTGAAGTTTACATTCATCACATCTGTTCTGGACTTTAAAAAGTTATCACATTCACTACTGAATGAAAGCTTTGCTTCTTCTTACACAAACCAGGTTTACACAAAACACTGCAGGGATGCACTGATACCAATTTTTTTCCAGATCGAGTACAAGTACTTATCTGAGTATTTGCCGATACTGAGTACCGATGTGAGTACTTAATAATCCCATTACAGTTCTTAGTTCCTTTTGAAATTGTGGTTTATTGTCATTGTCATTAGTCTGACTGGAACAAAGTGTTACTACTGACATTTAATGCATTGGAATGAGGATTTCTCAATCGATCCACCAGGGAGTGCCACTCTGAATTAACCAAACTCGACAAATACCACAAAGAAAAGGAAAGTTTCATGACAAGAAGAAAGTCAGTAATGACAAACATGGATATGACAGAGGTAACACTAATGTGGATACTAATGTAGCAGCGTTTCCATTGGTAAGGTTTAAAAGTGAAGCTTTAAGAGGTAACAAAAAGAGAAATGAGTTTTAAGTTTCATTTTCACCTCTGCAAAGAGGGGGGCTGCACTGCTCCTTACCCCCATGGTATTTATTATAAGTAGGACATAAACCAGCCGAGCGCTGGGTAGTTTCATAAATATGTCAGTAGTTTTTCACAAACTCACACAGTCACTCTTTGAACAGATCCTCTACCTCCATGGTTCCTGCTGGTATTCTCCATTTGGGTAAGCATCCAGGACCACCTGTAAAATGGACAGAACTGTGTGTGCAGAGGACAGACAGAACGCTCTGTCTGTATCCATCTGTGTCTTTAACGTTACTCCCAGTCTGCATTACTTTTGTCACCGTCATTTATTTTGAAAAAGTTCCACACTGCTGACATTACTCCTCTATACCTGTTGCACTTAACTATGAATGTCACGCTGTGGTATTAGTGTGGTTGTATCAGAGTACTTTTACGAGTACAAGTACAAGTACTCATGCTCAGTATCGGACCTGATACCGATACCAGTATTGGATATCAGTGCATCCCTAAAACACTGTAACAGTTGTATTTTCACAGAAAAGTAGAAAATACAGTGTGATGAACCTTTGTAACCATCCATCATGTTAAACTAATAACATCAGTTAATCTAGTTAGAGCTGTAAGCTATACACAGCTGAAGGGTTTGTCCCAAATGGGTTGAAATCAGGCATTTAAATTACTACCTCTTAAGGAGCTGAAATATGGATTTGTCTTCACACCTGTTTCATAACCAAAGCTGTAAACCTGAATTCAGCATATCTCTCCTTCTGTCCATCTCCTGAGGTTTTGGATTTACATGAAAATAAACTTACCTCATTGCCAGAAGACATAGGGAAGCTGGTGTCACTGCAGGTAAAGTCATTCTCAACTGCGTTACTGATTCAGAGAGATGAGTGTGAATGAATGCAGTCCTCAGGCAATGTTTTTGTATTCAGATTCTAAATATGGAGAAGAATCATTTAAAGGCCCTACCGGAATCCATTGGCTTTCTACGGCTCCTGCAGACACTAAACTTGAAAAGTAGGAGTTTTGTATTATCCCTTAATGTCCATGAGTGAGCAGATACAAGTCAAATGGCCTTGATGGTATTTACATCACTGTGTACTCAACAGGTAACCGTCTCACAGAACTGCCAGCCTCAGTTGGATCTCTGAGTAGCCTGCGCACTTTGGACGTTAGTGAAAACAACATCACACAGCTTCCCAAAACTCTGGCATATATCCGCACCTTGGAGGTGTGTACAAGTTTGTGCTTTTAGGTAGAAATATAAGGAGCTGCTGAATGAATCGATGTGGATGAATTTTTTTTTTAAAAACCAAAACTTTGTGTGCATCTGTGACAGAGCTTTACACTAGATGCTGTTAAGATGTCATACCCCCCGGACTCTGTGTGTACTGAAGGTACAGAGAGCATCCAGCGTTTCCTCTGTGACGGTGAGGGTTGAATTTGTGAACCTACTTCTCATAAACACACACACACAGATATGTAGATATACATGAAACAAGATGGTCCACCTTTTTCCAGCTCCATTTATACAACAGATTTTTGCATCATATTGAATGATACTGACTGTCTATAACTGCACTTGTTGATTTTTCAGAACTGGGTGAGGAGTACTGCCCCCCATCCCAGTACCTCCTGCCAGTGTTGGAGAGTGACTGTGGAAAACAGAACAGTGATTATTTGGATGGCTTGGAGGAGGCCTGGCTGGTCAGTTAACACACTAATCCCTGAATATACCCAAAATAAGGCTACTACAAACCAAACCTTTAAGTTTGTGTACACTGCATTCATTTGTATGTACAAATTATACCGATTGTCCCATTTGACTTTGTTTCTTTTGCAGAACAAATTCAGTGATTACGAGAAGAGAAAGGTTTGTGATTTCACTGAATAAAATACTCAGCAGGTTCACTACCTGTCTGCAGGAACACTCTGTTGATCACATCTAATTCAGTTAATTTAATTTTAACTTTCACAGTCTCTGGGGAAAGATGTTTTGTTTTTAATGCCTTGTTTTGTTCAACTTCCTGAACCACGACAGGCATACATTTATTTTAGCACTGCTCTCTATGAAGTCTTTAAAGGATGCTGTTGATACACACAGGTATTGGTATCATAGCAGGTATTCTGCATCCCTGGTTATTATTAGGATGAAACACAAGGACAAACAAAGTAAATGGTAATACCGATTGCTTTCATCAGTCCATGACATTAATGTGATTATATCATACTAATAAATCAGATTTATAAAGATTTGCCTGTATAATATTTATAAATAGAACCCAAGAATAAAGTTTCCATGGTAATAGTGAAGGGAAAGGTTAGTAGTACTTAAAGAGGCATGTTTTGCTTACATCCATTGTATTACTTAGTATCTTAAGACTATATCTATATACACATGTAAATGCATTTTCCTTTTCCTTGGCTGAAGGTTTCACTGGAGGAGCTGTAGCAGATTCTTGTAGCACATTACACATTAACTCTTGACTGTTCCCTCTTCAGGAGCAGAAGCAGCAGGAGAAGTTGGCCTTTGAGCGACATTTGGAGCAGAAACAAAAGGAACACACACAGCTTTTACTCATGAACACCTCTCATAAGGAAAATATCCTTAATTCAGTTCGACAGGTACAAAGACACTTTTTCAAATTCAAAACCTAAATCTGTATAATTCTCTTTCTGGATGGTTATAAAGCTGCTTTTGCAATATTTTGTGTTGTGTGTTCTGATGTTTAGGAGCAGGAGCGTCTGGAACAGGGCGTGAGCCAGCAGCAGAGGGCTCAGGAGGCCGAGAGGCTGCTGATACTCGAGAAAGTCCGACAAGCTGAGGATGACACTACCAGTCGCATAGACACCATGTTGATGAACAACACCCGGTAGGACCTGATGGGGTTGGGGGTCATTTGGTTAGTGTTGTCTGTGGATCTACATATTACATGCTCACAGACAAATCCTTGCTAATCACTGCATGTTTGCTCCTTGTCTCTGTACAGACAGAAAAAGAGTGCAGAGTTTCTTCAAGCTTTGGAAGAAGATCGGTGAGTGAACGGATTGCCGATCATAACAAAACATCCTAATTGCATTGAGCAAAGAGCTAGAAGGCTCCACTTAACTGATTATTCTCTGCATTGTAGCCAGGGTTTATTTTTAGAGTGCTCTGCAGGGAAAATGCACCAAGTGCTTTCTAAGGGAAGGAAAATAAAATATAGCAATGGGGCAAAGAAAGCCTACTATGGCCTTCTTAAATTACCTTGTAATTTAAAGAACTTTATTTACAAAAGCTTTATTTAAAATATCTGACAAGACAGTACTTATTAAACATCAGTATCTGTTATTGGTAACTGTCGCTACTATTACTAAACATTGTTTTTTTTGTGTGTGTTTGTTTTTTAAAAATATGTATAGTGTGAACTTCAGTCTAGTGATTTAGGAACACTCTTTACTTCTAACTGACATCTGACACCATCGTTTGTCTGATTCCTTAATGTCAACAGGGAATTGCTATATCTAAAGATGACATTATCAGAATATTTTTCCCCCATAGGATCCGCATGGAGCATCTGACTGCCATCACACAGGAAGAAGCCAACTCACTGAGGAAGAGGGAGGTGGCAGGTAAATAACATGGCTAATGTAGGGACACAGTTTGACCGATGCAGTTACTGACTTTGAGTATGTCTGCACAGTCTTCACAGTAACACTGTGTATGACCTGTTTTAAAAAAGTGTAAAGTGAAAACCTATCTTTGTTCTAGTTCACAACAGTATGTGTGTTTGGCAATTTAGGGTATGGCCCAAGGGGCTAAGGTAAACTTAAACACAGGTTATATAAGAATAATGACTCATATATGATATCATGTTGTCCTGCCTTTTTTGTGATTTTTAACAACCGTAGCCGTGCTTTAACTCTGTCTTAGCAAATGCTAATAATCTTTTTTACAATAAAAACACTGCCGTTACATTACTGTTTTTATGCATCTTTCCTGTTTGTTCTCAGCGGCCATGCAGAAGATGCTGTCAGACAGCTGTGCTATGAGTCTTCTTCAGAAGGCCAATGACTCTCGCAGACAGTGTCTGGTCTCTGAGACCTACAGGAGGTTAAACATTTCACACACAAAAAACACATCTAACCTGAAGATTCATAATGTTACAAATTTGGTACAAATAATAAGCCAAACCGTACAAAAACTTTGTGGTTTCTCTTTTTTATTTTATAACAGTATGGAGAACTTGGACAGAAAGTTTGATCAGATGCTGTCCCTGCAAGTTTTGGACAAATCTAAAGCCATCGCTCAGATCTTACAGGAGGTACAGATTGCAAGACCTTTTGTTGAATCACTTCACATTTCAGCTTTGCAAACAATTATATTATTTAATTGTTCTGTACAGGAGGAGATGCAGAAGGCAGCATTCCAGGCCCTGCAGCTGCAGAAGGACAGTGTGCATGGCCTCATCCGCACCCAGGTCAGTGTAGACAAGTGGAGGAGGATGTGGTGACCAAACAAGTTTAAATGGACATACTGTAAATGACAGTTTTCAGGTTTTTTCTTTCTTTTTTTTTTTTTTTTTTAACTGTCATCGGAGAGTCAAACAATGACAGCGAGTCCTTCTGAAAGCAGGACATTATGAAATTGAATTGAAATAATTGATCATGTTTCTGTTCAGACAAATTAAAGACCATGTCACATGTGCAACATTATGTTTCATTAGAGACATGCACTGTGATGGGTGTGGCCTCTCTTACATCCCCTGTATGGTGACTGAGTTATTACCATCAGGAAGTAGATGCAGACTTATCATCACTCCAAGTTATAATATTTTTTGTAGATTTGGCTTTTCACATCTTCACCAGCCTTTATTTAATCAACTCATTCAGTACTAACATGCTTTCAGCAGACCATCTGTATCATGTGTCATAGCAGCTACAGGCAACATTTACACTTCTATTTCTTACTCATTTTGCTGCTGGCCCTGAGAAAACCATTTCATCACATCACTGATACCTCCATCTTGACTTCCCTTCTCCCTGCTAGCTTCATATTTACTGTATCTCCATTGTCCCCAGATCAAGCTCATAGAGGGGGAGTTAATGCAGCTGACTAAACTGGAGATTAAAAGACGCAGTCTGGATTCTGAGAACCTGCAGGTGGGTGTCATCGCCTCCTTTCTTTGCCTCCCCACATTTATATTTCTTTTGTTTATTTCCATGTCATTGCTCCATCACAGCTGTTTGGCAAAATAATCTTACACAAAGGAATATTAAATGCATGCATCCATTACAATTGTGAGACCAGTCACATTAGTGGCATTGATACATGTATCATTGAACTTTAGAAGCAGCCTGGGTCAGTCTAAACGTAACGTATAGCTTGGCATTGCCAGCTCGGTTCTCAAATGAGGGACCTCTGAGTTTATTTTGGATTCTCAGGTGATGGTATTCACAGGCACAGACCAAAATGTCTTGGGATGCAATTGGAAAACCAACTGAAATAATAAAATGTGTGATGTTGAGCCAGCTGTTAAATGAAACTCTCCAAGGGCCTTAGGTGCAGTTGTTCTTATTTCATGGAACAATGTAGACTACCAATACCAGACTGCCAACGTTGTCAACTGACTCAGATTTGGCTGTTCAATATGAAGATCATTCTTTTTTTTTTTTAAAAAAAATATATTTGGGCAATCAAAAAATCCATTGGCATTGAAGTTTCAGTGATGATTTTGACCACAAAAATTACAATAGGATCATACAAATGTCTTTTTGAGCATTAAAACCATAACAGAGGCCTATATGAACGGCTCTACTCACCAACCAACGGTGACTTTTCCTGGACAATTAACTAAGATCTGCAGTGACGACAAATGTTGTACGTGTGATTTGACAAAAGAAAATAAATAGGCAGAACCATTTAGATAATAAGGGTCATAAGTCAGATAAATGTGTTTCACACATGTAAAGGTAAACAGAACATATTATTGTGTCAACTACAGGGAAAAAACTCTATTTGTACTGGGTGAGTGCAACATGATATAGAGAGACATTTGTATTCTTTGTTCAAAGGTTCCACGTGAGGTTGGATGGATATACTTTTTGCATTAACAAAAGCAAATGTAATCAAATGGTTTTAACTGCTCTGGACTCCATTTTGATGGGAACAGGTCCAAACTGACCTGTCAGAACAAAATTCCCAGGATGCATACAGTATCCACTCTCCTCACTCTTGAAATGAAACTATGTGAGACAATAATGTTGTTTTCTTACGAAGTTGCTGTACCTTAAATGTGGTGTGTTTGTGTCTGAATGTGTGCAGGAAGTTTTGGTGGATCAGCGCACCGCTCTCAGTGATTTGCTGCAGCAGCTTCTGAAGCAGAGGGACCAAAGAGAGCAGGAGCTTCTACAGGTTCTGGTGAGAACTAACATACAACCACATCTGTGTGATGGAGTGATTTTAGTGTCAAATCATTACAAAAACAAGTGGAGTACAGATAATGTGAAGCAGAAGTGTGCTCTTGACAGGACGGAGTGTGTTTACATTCACACAAACAATCTTGGACATATTAGGTTAGGAAGAATTAATATGTACATTATGTAGAAAACTGGTAAATCTAATCCTTGTTCCCATGCAGCTGATGAGTGATACATTATTGAGACCACAGACAGTAATCTACAGTAATGAAGCAGTAGAGCTGTATTATTTGGCCTACATAGACTTACAGAGGCTGAGCTGAGTCTTCTATGCATCAGACAGGGATACTTCAGCAAAACCATTTTAGTTCTCATTCTGGTGTTAAATGAGAACAGTAATCACTTTGTGTTTTCCAGGCTGAGATGGAGCTAAAATCAGAGTCTAACCAGCAGAACTACTGGATGATTCAGTACCAGAGACTTCTGGATGCGAAGCCCCTGTCACTGCGTATGCAGGTATAGTACAGATCAAAGAGGACACACTCCTACATTTGGGAACCGCATGCTGATGTTATAAGAGTGTCTTCTCTTTACAGGAAGCAGGTGTGGAGAAAGAGTTAGTCAACCTGTTGTGCAAACTTTCTGCTCAACACTATCTACCCATTCTGGCTCACAATCGAGTTACGACTGAGGCGCTCCGCCACATGAGTGCCTCTGACCTCAAGCAGGTCTGTCTGAAGATGCATCACGTATCTGACAAGATTTACCCAGACATTAATATTTGCCACATAACATAATGTGGCAGCTTGAAAGTAGAGTTCGTATGAGCTGCAGCAGAGAAACTGTTAATCTAGAGAATTAAACATCTTAAGAGCCAGATTTTCATCTGAATTCAGTAATCACATCAGAGCTGAAAGGACAGACCCATCATTAAATATGTAGAATAATCAGTATTATTTATTATTTCTGTTTTCAGATGGGCATTACTGAAATAGGCATCCAGAAAGCTCTTCTGAAATGGGCCATTCAGCACCCCCCTGAAGGTAAATCACTTGTCTATGTACAAGTTTACTATCCATACTTGAATGTGTGAGTTGTTCAACTCTCGATCTAAGCATTTTACTACTTGAAGGAATAGAACCACAAATCACGATTATTTTTGACGCATGATAAAAAAACAAACTTCGTCAATAAACACAAACAGTTTTACATAATGAAACTAAGCAACAGGAATGTGATGATGATTTGTAAAGGCCACCCAATTAAAGTGTTAGTCTGGTCATGTTTTATAAGTAGAAGTTGATAGTCACTTCTAAATGCCGTACAGAAATGGAAAAATTAGCTTGAACAAATTTTGTGTGAAAATAAACAGTGATACGTTTGGTGTTATTGTACTGCAATACTGAGAAGTTAAAATTCTCTGACAATACATGATTGAATTGGGTAAAAATGTTTCATTGTCAAGTATATGGATATATCCTGAATCCACAACACAGAGATACTTATTAATCTGTCAAACCTGTCACAGTTCTGTCAATATGAACCTGACACAATGTAATCCTCTTCCAGAAGGAGCTTGTAAAGCTGTGGAGCAGGAAGAGGGAGAAGTGGCCCCCACAGCTCCGACTCCCTCCCCTCTAAGGCTTCCCAATGCCTCGCCCATCCAGATGCCCAGCCCACCACTCACCCCAGGCACCCCTGTCACCCCGTCAGCCCCCAGCCCTGTGGAGGGACCAGGGAGCTCTGAGTGTGTGGTCTGCATGGAGACTGGGGTAAGAAAAACACCACTTCACCTAGCAGCTTATTTGATTTCTTCAATGATGTGTTTTTTAATGGCATCTACTTTTCTCTCTTACTTACTTCTGATATGGGACCAAACCAAACTGTTATTGTTTAATGATAATGTTTTATGATGATATAAAACATTATCCAAGCTTTCTCCTCACTGTCTGTTATTGTTTATTCAATTTCTTTGAGGGAAAAAAAAAAGGTAATGATGGTGGTCTTGCAGTTGACTGAGGGCATGTTGTTTTCTCTTTCAGTCTCAGGTCATCTTCCTGCCATGTGGTCATGTATGCTGTTGTCAGGTGTGCAGCGATGCTCTGCAGAACTGCCCTCTGTGTCGCAGCACCATATCTCAGCGTGTACGTCTCTTCCACAGCTAAAAAAAACCTTCTTCGCCACACTCTGCTGTCTTTATTTGTGCATGATCGTAAAGCTGCTGTGAGTTAATCTCATCACATAGAAAAGCTTTTAGAAGGTTTTCAATTACTGAGCCACTTTCCTGGGTTAAACAAACAATACTTTGTGACATAAGACAGATCTTTTTGATGGTTTTTGTAGTCACTGGCATGAAAGCCCGTATTTTATCTCTTCTTTTTTTACTTCTGTCCTTTTTATTTGTGTTTGTATTTTAAGATCCAAATGGATCACAATAACTCAGTGTTTGGTTAAAGACTGACTGTTCTTTGCCTTAGCATACCCTCTCAAGAGACATGTGCCTTTTTCTGGAAATCTTTTTTTAGTAAATTGTATTATTTGTCTGTGTTGTCAACCAAAGTAACACTTGTCTAACATTTATAGAGTCAGATCTCACATCAGGGCTGGTTATCATTGCACTATGTTGTTTTGAAATCACTGCCAGAGGCTTCTCTAGTTTTCTCATTTTTCTCGTCCAATACAATTATTATCAAG
Organism: Ostorhinchus rueppellii; assembly: GCA_030068375.1. NCBI lineage: Eukaryota > Metazoa > Chordata > Actinopteri > Kurtiformes > Apogonidae > Ostorhinchus > Ostorhinchus rueppellii. The sequence goes on from JAQQZY010000005.1 coordinate 40,791,927, forward strand.
TGTCATTTGTTTAGAAAAATGTATGCAAAAGCATATCAGCCTGGAACAAACTAATTTTTTAAGACATTTGGATCCATTAACCTGGGGCTAAAATATGCACTGCTGACCCACCATTAATTACTTTATTACCCTGTACTTGTACTATATACATATCTCTAATAATAATAATAATACTATATTACACTGAGAAACATGTCTCTGGCTTTGCAACTCTATAATTTCAAACAAAATATATTGTGTGTTCATCTTGTAAGAAGATATTTACTGAAATAATGCTGGTTTTAAAGGGACTCATTAGTTTCAGTTTAGTCGGAAAATTGCCATTTGAGGTTTGAGACCATATATTGTATAACATGCAACTGCTACCAGATAATTTGTTTCATGGTATTTGTCAAACACTAGGTGTGATTACTGATACTTTAGGGGTGCATTATGGGAAATGTAGGCCTCAGTGTTCAGGGAGTGTGAGCCATATGGAAGAGAATAAAGGCGAGATGTTTTTGATCCTGCCACATCAGTTTTAACTGTCCTTTTCTAATGATCTCTGGTAAGTGCTCAAACTGTAGAAAGTGCAGTAATTATTTGTTTGAGTACCCCTTTAAATTGTTCTCTCTTTTTTTTTCCTACCACATGGGAACCCATTTTAAGAAAAGGCTTTAATAAAGCAGATTTATTTCTTAAATTATCCCTGATTATCATGACAAAGATTCTATTCCTTACTGGCCCTTGGAAAGTTGTCAGCACTAATTTAAACTGTCACATCTGTTACATGTTGTATGTATGTATGTATGTATCAATTAACATAACTACACTTGCTGGTCACTATTACTAGTGCTATTAGCCTCTTAAAGTGCTCTTAACTTTGACATCTTTGCATGATACAGATTACAAATTGACTAACTGTATGTGAATCTATTCAACATAGTGTGTAAAATATTCTACATGTATCTATCAACAAACACCTGGATTAAAGTATATCTGTGTCATTTTCCTGTTTTTATTTTCAAACTGGTATTCAAGCATTGTGTTACAGAAGACATCCTTCATCTGGACATGTTGGGGATTTTTTGTCAGGTGTACTTCTCTCTACATCTGTTTATAATGCAAAAATATTTCAATTTTTGTTTATTTGTTTTGCAGCTGCAAAAAGCAAATCACAAGAACTAAAAATGTATTGATGCAGCCAGTGCTCTAATACATTTAATTTCATTTCACGTGTCATCACTTAACATAGTCTATTAACACCTGTTATGCACGAAAGCTAAAAAAAAAAAAAAAAATAGAAAGAAAGAAATCCTAGATTTCCTAAAATAAAACCATATGACCAACCTGTTGTTGTCTGGATTATTTGTTCGATAATTTCAAACCAAATGGGTTTAACATTTATACACTAAGTAATAAGTACATAATTACATAAAAATAAGAGAATTTTAATAAGCAATGCTGAATTCACTTCATTCCGATTGTAAAGTATGATAAACTGTAACATCTGCAATAACTGGAACATAATCACAGATTATCCACACTGTCCACATATCATTAACTTCGAAACTTTATAGCTGAAAAGCTTATAATATTATATATAATTATATTATTTATAATTTTATTATATATTCATATTAATTATAGTTTCCCATTACTGAATTGACTTGTTTCCGCGCTTGTAGCATTTTCCAGATGACATTTGAATGCAGCACTGGAGAATGAGCCAATCATAGACAGGAACGAGTCTGCCGTAAAGCGAGGCTGAATGAGGAGCTGCTTTTAACATCTGAGTGGAACTTTTGTCATTTTTAACATTGTTCGAGGTCATGCCTAACAAAGACGGCAACGGTATGGGTTTTAGTTCCTTTGTGTTTGGTATTCTATTTCTTTATAGTGGAGACAATAAACAAAAACAGATTATTCTTGTCAAGTGGCTTGGATGCTACCTGCTAGCAGCAGTCATGTTATTTCAAATGCAGTAAGGACTTTGATCAACTGAGGATTTGAGCTGCAATTAGGGTAATTTGTCACATTTAGTACCTCTAAATTACTAAATGCTTAACTATATATTGTTAACAAGTAGTCATGAGCCTCAGTTGTCAGCCCCTCGAGGCCATTGTGTGCGTGAATGTCACCCCATGAAGTTGCCTAATTAATTAGACTAGTCGTTCAGTTGCATATTATAAAATATTTATAATGATTCATCTTTTTGTATGAGAGCTAATAGATATCCAACACTGCACTGTCTACACACAAACTAATATCGGTGTAATGTCGCTCTGGGCCTGATGTCAAATCTAACCCTGTACATGCATCTAAGTTAGAATATCCTTTAAAGGTTTTATGTTATTATTTCTGTATTTTTAGAATCATTACGAAGTGAAATGTCAGCTAATCAGTTTCGAGTAGTTATTGGCACAGGTCTGCCCACTGGTTGCAAATCCCGAAAAAATTAAATCAGCAAATGCAAACTTCTCAGCAGATGGAAGCATGAAGTAGCTGTAAAACTCCTGGTGGACTCCTGTGTTGGGTTTGGATTTCATAAAACGCAGTAGACCAGCACCAGCACATGACATGACATCCCAAATCATCACTGACTGTGAAAATTCATAGTGGTCGTGAAGTAACTTGGATGGTGTGCCTGTCCAGTGTTTCACCAGACCTTGAGATCTTGATTTTCTAATGAAATGCAAAATTTACCTTCATCTGAAAAGAGTACTTCAGTCCAGTGAGCAGTTTTCCAGATGTTTTTTCTCCTTAGTCCAGGCTCTTCTGACATTGTGTCTGGTTCAGGAATGTCTTTACACTAAGAATCAAACTCACAGCCCATTTCCTAAACAGGTCTGGGTGTGGTGGCTCTTGATGCACTCACTCCAGCCTCCTCCAGTGCTTTCAGCAGTCATCTTCTGTGGCTCATCATCCTTGTAGAGGATGTCGACCAGTGTCTTATGGACAGTTGTCTAGTCAGCAGTCCTCCCCATGATCGTGGTAGTGTTTCCTGAACTAGACTGAGAAATGGTATTTATAGTGCATAAATAGTGAGTAAATTGCTCAAACCTGAAATTAAATATTCAAAGTATGTTGAGATGTTTTGGTGTTGTAATCTGTAATTATAAAAATTAAAACACAAAAATACTTGAACCGGGTTAGTTTTCATCTGAATACAATTTACATGTGATTTATATTCTTTAAATACAGTTAACAATACATTCACTATATTTGCTTGTTGTGGTGAGAATATGTCGAGTTTTGAATGCATAGGTAAATATTAAGGGGGCAAATGCTTTTTCATGTGTTTTGTGTTTTGTTTTTGATGATATTTTTTAAGGGATTCAAGACTAAACAGGATGTTGTGACTTGTTTTTTCAGTCATCATGTCAAACCCCACTCTGCTCATACTGTATGGGAGTCAGACTGGGACGGCCCAGGACACGGCCCAGAGGATAGCCCGGCAGGCCCAGAGAAGGAGGCTGCAGGTTCAAGCAATGCCTCTGGATGACTACAACGTGGTGAGTAAAGTATTAGTATCTCCAAAAAATATATACAAATCTCTAAAATATCCATCCATGTAAAAACTGTCTCCTTGTGTACTTCCTTTCACTGAATAGGCCAACTTGATCTCTGAGTCTGTTGTTGTGTTTGTGTGCTCCACGACTGGCCAGGGAGATCCACCAGACAACATGAAGGTACTAACTTTAAGCTGACCATTCACTTTAATTGAATGACTATAAAGAGTCATCCTCGTTGTCATATTCCTCACATAGTCATACTTTTTTGAAACATGTATTTGTTGATGCCTGTGCCTTCTTACTTCACAGAACTTCTGGAGGTTTCTGTTTAGGAAGTCCCTACCTGCTGGCTCTCTGTGTCGACTGGACTTTGCGATATTGGGGCTGGGAGACTCTTCTTATCCAAAGTCAGTTTTGCAGCACTTAAGTATTTATGTGTCTCGTCGCGCACACATAGAAACTGTTTTCAACTGGTTTTATGTGTAGGTTCAATTTTGTGGCTAAGAAGCTTCACAAGCGCCTCCTACAGCTGGGAGCCTCCCTACTGCTGCCTGTCGGACTGGCTGATGACCAACATGACCTGGGGTAGGAAAAACCTGTACTGAACCTATTTGCAAGCTGTAGAAAATCTGCCCCATGACGCTGTGATCTTGAGTAGATTTCTTGATAGCTGTAATAACTCATTGTTGATCAGATTCACTCAGATGCAAGTGGGGCGCGATTCTACTGCTCTACTCTGTGTCTCAACACCGAAGCTGGGAAAAGTGGTTTCACTTTTCTCTAACAGAGTCAAGCGGTGACAGGTCACATAGAGAGGGCCATGCAGACCAATGTTATGAAATTCCATGTATTATAGAAAGAAAGATAAATAAATGACAAACTCAGAAGCACGTTTGTGCAGTGAGACAAGCACTTATTTTTTTCATCACTCTATAAATGATCATCCAAATTTAGACACATTATTCCCTTGGTTTTGTTTTTGCATTCAGGACAGTATGTCATTTCATATAATCTGCTACTCTTGTTTTTTTGTGAATGTGACCTGTTTTACATAAGAAGTCATGACTCTTGAAATTATTGTGGACCTATGGGTGATACTGTGTTTACATTTACAAAAACAAAATGATTTATGATTTTATAATTATGCCTGTGCAGACCAGATGCTGTGATTGACCCTTGGCTCACATCATTCTGGGATAAGTTTTTTACTCTGTACCCATCTCTGAAAGATTTGAACCCACTAAGGGAAGATGAACCGTGAGTATTGTACTATGTTTTCCACATGTTGGTCCTTAGATATAAACTGTTTCATTGTAATTTGATTTAATTGTGAAGGGATTTATTTCTGTGTGTTGTTTTTTTCTGTCAGGCTCCCTCCAACCTACACTTTCCACTTCTTGGATGATGTAAAAGATGTGACAGATGATAGGTTGAGGATTCCCACTGAGCAAACTGCACCTTCCCAGTCCCATCCCTTTCCTGCCAGACTACTGTCGAATAAAAGAGTGACAGATGTGTCACACTTTCAGGAAGTGAGACACATTGAGTTTGACATCACCAGATCTAACATTGAGTACGTAGCGTTAGTGTGTGTGGTTTAAAAACAATGTAAAATACAGTCTTTTTACTCAGTGTCAAAAGACGTTATGTGGGTGATGTTTAAGTTGGGCTGTAGATCAGTTTTTATCTGTCTAATCTACTAAAACATTCTCAGAAATAAAGTTACCATGTCTTTTTTTCTTAGAGAGTTATATATCGTCTATTATGGTGTTACATAGGTTTACTGCTGGTGATGTGGTGATGATGTATCCTTGTAACGCACCAGAAAACGTACATCAATTCTGTCAGTTGCTGAGATTAGATCCAGAGTCCAGGTTCAGTCTCAAGCCGTCAGACACCACTGCAGGTAGGTGTGTGTACTGTTTATGTTATGAAATAAACTAAGCTGCCTTGACTTAAGCCCTCTACCCTCAGTTCCAGCCAGGCTTCCTCAGCCGTGTACCGTACGTCATCTGGTGGAGAAATACTTGGACATCGCTGCAGTGCCTCGCCGCTCCTTCTTCGAGCTGCTGGCGACCTTTGCCACCAACGAGCTGGAACGAGAGAAACTGGCTGAGTTCAGCTCAGCAGCTGGCCAGGACGACCTACACAGCTACTGCAACCGACCCCGACGCACCGCCCTGGAGGTGAGTGGAACAACATTGCACTGTACTACCGTCACAAATTCCAACGACTATAGGTACAGCCTTAAGACGGTCGTGCACACACTGTTACAGGTCTTGGCAGATTTCCCTCATACTACAGCAGAACTCAAAGTGGACTACCTCCTGGATCTTTTCCCTGAGATCCAGCCTCGCTCGTTCTCCATTGCCTCCTCTTTAAAGGTAGTGCATCCACCAAAACTACTTACTGAATGCAATATGTGTTATCTATTCCAACAAACTAAGAAAGAAAGAAAAGGGAGAGGCCATAGAGAAATGTTGCAGATGTCTGATTTCTCTCCGCACAGGCTCATCCTAACAGGATTCAGATTTTAGTAGCTGTGGTTTATTACAAAACCAAGTTGTATAAACCACGAAGAGGTCTGTGCTCCACCTGGCTAGCCTCGCTGGACCCTGAACAAGGTCTGTTATCACATCTCACAACTCTGTATTATACATGAATTTGGTTTGTTTGTTTAAAAAAAAAAAAAAAAAAAGTCATTACATGATTTGATACATTGCATTAAACCTAAGTAAACATTATTGTGGTCTTCTAAAAGCAGTCATTCTTGACATTGGCAGAGCTGTCCAGAGCTTAGGAGTGTATAAATATAACACATGTTGAAAGCCATGTGATGGCTGCTGTGTTTTACTCAACGGTGTTGTAGGGGAGGTCTATGTGCCTTTGTGGGTGAAGAAGGGAAGTCTGAAGTTCCCTAAGGAGAAGGACACCCCTGTGATAATGGTGGGACCTGGAACAGGGGTGGCACCCTTCAGATCAGCTCTACAGGAGAGGACAGCTGAGGGGAAAACTGGTGAGGTTTCTGTGCTTTCTAAAAATCCTCACATCACATCATTGATAGTTCCAACATCACATTCCTCTTCTCCGTGCTCTTTAGCCAATGTCCTGTTCTTCGGCTGCCGATCACAGTTCAAAGACTTCTACTTCAGCTCAGAGTGGGAGGAGATGGTAAAGGCTGGACAGTTGAGCCTCTTCACAGCCTTCTCACGAGACCAGGTCACACACGACAAAAGCATCAAAATATGTGTCTCATGTGTTATAGGTATTAACTTTAAAGCAGCGTATGACTTTCATCACTGGTTTCTTTTCACGTGCAAAACCCCAGTGATATCCTAATTACCACTAATCCATTAGTCTGTCTGTTCTTACACACCTGAATCACTTCCCTTACAGTGAACAACTTCGAAGAGGACTCCATCATGAACACAGTCCACTTGTTTATGTAACAAACTGAAACGTCACTCGAGCCTTTTCGGAAATTTTGTTGGGAAGTGCATTGTGGGAATGGGAATTCCACACAGCGGCAATTTTGCTGTTTCTTCATGAGTGCTGAATCCAAATGTCTCCTTTACCTCCATCCACCGACTATCCTCATTCTTTCAAACAACCCTGGTGGACTGTATAATTTTACATTGTCGTGATTTGGCGCGCTTTCTTGCCAAATCTGTGAGAAACCACTTTCCCTTCCCACAATGCTTTTCACAATAAAATTTCCAAAATGGTCTGTGTGACATTTTGATTTGTTATGTAATCAAGCAAAGTGTGTTTATGATGGAATGATCTTCAAAGTTGTTCACTGTGAGGGAAATGATTCAGGTGCAGAAGCATGGAAAAATATATAGATAAGTGATAATTAGGCTATCACTGGGGTTTTACAAGTTTAAATAAAAAAAAATTGTGATGAAAGTCATACGGTGCTTTAAAGTCTTGAAATGCAGGTTGGTAAAAGAATGTTTCAATTAAGCCCCCTCCCCCCTTTTTTTTTTTTTAAACTGAGGCCTCTCAAGCCCCATGCAGAACACAAACCAGACCTGAATGTGACTGAAACCTTTTTTGTCTTAAAATATACTTTGTTATATTTCAGGAGGAGAAGGTGTACGTGCAGCATCGTGTACGAGAGAATGCTGAACTCCTGCAGGAATTGATTGTCAATAAAAGTGCCTGCTTTTACATTGCTGGGTGAGGACCAAGAGACATTTGAACAGAATCAGGACATTGCTAGCCTAATTTAGCATCAGTCTAACACTCAGAAAATGTAAAAAAAAAAAAAAAAAGTACAAACACGGAACACCAGATCTTTTGTTTGTGTGCAGAAACGCTAAACAGATGCCAGCCAGTGTGTGTGATGCTCTGAAGGAGGTGTTCCAGCAGGAAGGTGGACTCTCTTCTGAAGATGCTGAGCAGATGCTGGATGCTATGGAGAGGTCAAGTCGACTGCAGAGTGAGACCTGGTCCTGATCATCATCTACACCGAGTATACTTGAAGATTTGCAGTCATTCATCAGTATGTCTGAACATGAAGGTTTTTTTTCACTGGTTTTACCAACTGTACATTTAAGAAAATCATATAAACCTATGTAAAGCTCTTCACAGATGTTATTGAGTGAATGAAGTGAGCTGAAGTTTCATTAGAGTACAGCTAATCCCCTTCATATCTAATAAATAAACAGATGTTATTATAACAAGGATTCAATGAGTGATTAAATGTATTTTTTTCTTTACACTAATGGATCAAATTGAAAGTTTCAGAGGTGTTTCTAAGGACTGTTTCTAGTGCTTTAATGTTTTACAAAGGTTGAAAGTCAAGACATTAGACTCATAGGTTGAGCTAAAAAGCAGTTATTCTGTCATTAGGCCTCTACAGATGGAGGACTGTAGTGAACCAGAAGCTCAACTGATAAGAAGTTACCATGTGTGCTAACAGTAATCATCTTCTTTTTGTGAGTGCATGCTTTCCCATATCCAGCTACTCTTTTCCATGTAATTAGTTCAATACTAAGTGACTCAACACAGCACTAAAGAGGTGCTTCATCTCAGACACATCCATCTTCTGAACTGAAGCTGGAAAATTACCAACATGTGCATTTAATGACGAGCCCAGACGAACTTTACATATGAACACAAGAGAGAAAAAAAAACAGGTGAAAAGAAACACATGTCCTTGTTTGTTGTCCTTTATCTTTTATCTTCCCTGAGGTACACAACGTCACCACTCCATCCGCTGGTGTAGTTTCTGTCTGTCACTGCATGCAGCTGCCAAACTGAATGCTGTACTGAATCTCAACGAACAAGTCAGTAATTTTGTGAAGGATTATTCAGTCATTTGTGCTGCAGATTTCCTTCTGCTAAAAAAAAACAGTTATGAAACATGAAATATGAGGTGACATATAGTCATTAAAACTTGAGTACAACCACAGAGTATCTGCGATCACATTCACCCTTGTGTTGCACTTGTAAAAAGGAGCTCTCATAAGTGTAAAACAAAACCAGTCATCAGTATAAATGCATCTCCTGAGGATGCTCTACTTACTTAATCATTTCCATTTAACATTTGAGTTGCAGAACCAGAATATGACATAACTGCATCCAATAGAAAACAGGAGTGACAGGAGAGTCGCATTAGCATCCGGCTGACTGAAAAGAGCAGCGTCACAGATTTGATGCAGACAATAAATTAACATTGACCAGAGGGATCACACGTTGTAAAGTCTGAGTAAGGCTGTAGTTTTGGATCTGGGGTGTAATGTACTGAACAGGGTGGTGACCCACTGTAATAATGACTGTATGAACCGTGAGTCCTGAAGCTGCCTGGTGACAAAACAGAAAAACTAAACACATTATTGTGCTTCATTTGACGTGAGGGGAGGAAGTGTTTTCAACACACAAGTGTCATGTGACCTTACTGGTAGGCCACCTAAGCAACCCAACAGTGATCCTGAACACACTTCATATCGTTTCCAAAACAGTCATTAAACTCATTGCTGACTAGAAAAAACATTATTTGGATGTTCAAAATCCTCTGCTCCTTTTCTCTATCTGAGTGCCAGTGTGTGCACTTGGTAGATCTCCTTTGGGAAGTTCATTTGCTGCTCTTCATGCACAATGCGCAGACCTGCTTTGCCCACCAGACTGCGGACTATTTCCAGGTCTCTGCAGATGCTGCTGTCCACCTCGTCAGGGACCACTCCTTCATAAGACACATTGTCCTTGATGACGATGATGCCATTTGGCCGTAGTGCTTTCTGGCAGCGCTGCAGGAAGTCTACCAGATGGCTGTCAGTCAGGTGACCTGAGGGGGACCAGACTTCAGTTCAATAATGTCTTCGAATAAAGTTTGAAATGTTAACAGCTTTTCAAGATAATGTCACTGTTACTGCTTTTCATACCAAGACAAGGACCTCAGTACCATTTACCTCACAACCCACTCTGGATTTGGTCTGATGTGCCTCTCCTACAGAAATTATCTGGTGCAGAGCCATTCAAAGGACTGAGGCTCATATGGTCCAGCATAAGTCACACAATAAACTTTAGTTTTACTTTCCTCATCCTGAGACCTTAATATCACTGAGACTGATCTCATGAAATAGCGTTCTATGTCCCATCAAGTTCTAATGGTAATCAGCCTGCTATACGTACACATTTTCAACGTTTTGCATGTTATTCAGCAGCACCATTCAATCGTGTTAATTCACACCAAGATTTCCACTTACATAACCCTAACCCTCAGAGTGTCTTATGATTTCACACAATTGAGATTGGACAGGAGGCTAAGAACACTGAACATACATGTGGAAAGCTTTTAATGCATATGGGTAACACAGAAATTAAAAGTGGCATGTATATTTACACAAGTTACATCACGTTACTATCACCTCAGAGCTGCAAGGTAGTGAGGTGTCATATTGCACGTATTGATTAAGCCTTTGTCCAGTTTTTAAGATTTCATTCTATATTTATGGTTTTCAGTGTTAATATTAAGTTGGTAATAGTTTTCTTTAACTTAGAATATCATTTATTGCATTAATATGTTGTTTGATTTGGGGGTTAATTAGTTTGTATTTTGTTATGTTCTATGACGCGGAAGTTTGGATCTTGCTTTATCACTGTATGAAGGTGAACACACGTTTCCTCTTATCCACAGCATCCATAAATAGAATTATTCAAATGAAAAAATATGACTCCTTATGCAATCATCCCATACATGAGGAGGACTCACCAATGACCCACTGGATCCAGATCACATCATATCGACCAGTCTCTGGTAAAAAGTCCTGCAGGCCACTACAGTAGTAGTTCCCCACTCTCTTGCTCTCCTCCCCAAGGTACGCCTTGGCTTTGTCCAGGAACTCCTGGGTCACATCCACCAGGTCCACAGTCTTGAACAGTGGAAGCAGTAGACGTTTCGTGATCCTGCCGATGCCTGCTCCACAGTCCAGAGCACAGCTTATCCCTGTCTTCCCTTCTCCTTCCTTGAGTAGAAAAAATATACAAGGGGTGAAAAGCAGGGAAGAGCTGAGATGTGACAGTCAATGGAGAAGGAAACGGTGAACAGATTTGTATTTTTTAAGGCAATAATATGTAGATCATGTTCAAATCCACCACAGACAGCCTGGTATTAACTACTTAGAAAATAATGTACACCAAGCCAGATCTGCATTACTCTAATGGGAGTCCAGTTCACTTAAGAAGTCAATAATTTGTCAGCTTACACCTATGAACTTCTGAAGGAAAGCCTTGGATCCATTGATATCGATGCTGGAGATGCACCCATAGCCTCCCAGCATGCCGTCGACTGTGGGGGGAATGTCCCTCCAGTAGTCCTCTGCATTGGAGTAGAAGGTGGCCTCATCCTCTGCTATGTCACCCATCCTATCACAGTTCACAGACACAATGATTCAATGACAGTAAAATACACCCAAAAGTAATTATTACAGGAATAAAAATCCAGCCGTATTGTGAATACACACTCCACATTTTGAGTTCATTTTGATTCAGAAGGCCGGTGACGTTGTGGGAATGCAACTGGACGGAGGTGTATAACAGGAGGAGGCTGTCTCAGCTACATGACATTTTAGACAGTGTCTTCCATCCACTAAAGTCAGGGAGAGGAGTTCATTCAGTAACAGATTACACCTCGATAATAATAATAATAATAATAACTTAGACTTGTATAGCACCTGTCGTGGTCACTTAAAGAGAAAAAGAGGGGTGGGGTGGGGAGTAGGGGTTAGGGGTCAAAGGACAATGTTCTACACAGGGTCAAAGGAGTTCATTCCTGCTATGACCCTCTACAGCTCCATCCACAGAGTGTCAGATACTCTGAGTCAATAGGCCACATAGAAAACCTTTTAACTGCACTGTGTATTTACACCTTTTACTGCATGTGCTGTAAAATCTGCACTGGATGGACAAGTTTAATTGCACTACTATTTTTATATTTCTATTTACAGTCTAGCCATAATTTTAACCTTTACTCTACATTATTGTAATTTTTGCATGCTGATATTTCATATTTCTGATTTTAATTGAAGCAACTCAAACGAATCCAATTTCTGCCAGGGATCATTAAAATATTCTGATTTTTATGCCTTAACTGCTTTAAGATATCTCAATCCCACTTTGACAACAAAACTCTTCTCAATCTAGCACCACACTCTTGTTTAAATAGAAGAGGCAGTCAGTTACCTGTTATAATACATATTCATCCCTGGTATGCTGCCTTATCAGTCTGCTTTTCTTAGCTTGAGAGAGCTAAGTGCTGCCTAGTAAAACACATTCTTCTGACACTGTATAACAACTCACAAGAATTGAGTGAGTAATACATTTTCTGTCATTGTCACATAAATCATAGTCGTAGTTTCACATGAGCGGTCATCTCCCAATGTTACAACCTTTGTTTAATATATTATGTGTTGATCCATACATGTAAACATTAGTTTTGGTTGTGCGCACAAGAACATACACCACTCAGCTATAACATTCTGACCACTGACAACAGACGTGGTAATAATATTGATTATTTTATTACAATGGAACCTTTCACTGGGTTGGTTTCATATTTGAAGCAGCAAATGAACATTTGTCCCTCAAAGCTGATGTGTTAGGAAGCAGAAAAATGATCTGGAGATGCTCTGACAAAGTGATTTGTTTGTGTTCATCATAATTTCTCCCTCATCCAAGTTGCTCAGATCCTATTCTTGCTCATTTTTCTGCTTCTAACACATCACCTTCAAGGACTATGTGTTCATTTGCTTCCATGTATATCCCAACTGACCAGTCCCATTGGAATGATATACACAGAATTATACAGACTTTGATTGTCAGCGGTCAGAATCTTATAGCTGATAAGTGTATCAAGCAATGCAATTAAGTAAAGATATCACATTAGACTACGAAATACATGAATCTGAATAAAAATGTAAATAGATACTTTCTAAGTCAAATTAAGCAGCAAATGTGACAATAGTCAAATGTTTGTAATAATGTGCACAAAAACAGTTCAGATTTTGAGGGCACCGTGTACACTCCACCACGTCTCTAAAGTCCAGTTTTATGTGGACTGAAGGACTGTCACCTGCTCTATCTCTCTCTCTGTCTCTCTCTCACACACAGATACACCAGAAGCCAAATGTGGATATCCTTGGCAGTAGATCAGCTGTCAGCACCCATCTTGTGACCAGGGCAGGGGGCATACATTTCATCTGACCAACATCACAGTGGACATGAACACAAAGCCTAACACATCTTATTTACTTAAATTAATAGAAAAAAATTCACATTAATTTAAGGTTAACAGGTTGCGAGAACAATGACTATCTATCAATGCAGTGATAAGACTTTTAGCACAAATCACAAAACTAATCCAAAGAGTTTCTGCGGAACAATCAGAAGTCCTTTTCACCAGCTGATTAATACTAACTTAGCTATAGGTATCATAAAAGTAGAAACAACAAGATTTCAGTGTAATGGTCATTAAATACTAGCTAATGAATGAAAACTATCATATGTAGTTAAGCCTTTAGCCTTTAGCTAACTTATGTACAAACCATTTAAGCTAATCCTCATTGCGTTTATGCTAACTACAAACTTCAAACCTTATATGTGACTGTGATTTAACTGCCACTGTAATAAACCATAAATAATTTTTTTGAAAAATATTTCTTATACATTGTTTATTACTGTGTCACTAAGAGACGCTAATGAGGCCCCGCACGTGCTAAGTTAGACGTTTTAGCCAAACAGCTACTTTAACAATGATATCAATCTATCCGGATAAAACACCAACTCTATAACTTATCAGCTTAACTTGGTAGATATTTAGTCTCTCACTAACCTGTTCTGGAGTCAGCAGCTGGTTCCACACCCTCCTCCACCTCTCACACACCCGGTCCGGGCTCCGAGCCTCAGTTTTCTATTTGAGACCATCACCTGCACATGGAGGACGTCATTTCCTTATTTGGTTCCTGCCACATGACGCAAAACAGCGCCCCCTCTGGCGGATAACTCACTAGCATCACTGTGGTTTTACTCTTCAGGGCTGAGATTACACTGGTCTACAAGTAAAATACCTCCAGAATAAAAGGAGTGAAGCTTTACCCAGTTTGAGTCAGTAATAAAGAAAAATTAAAGGAGTGATTTTTTTTAATGGAATTATGCATTTTAAAACATGTCCCTGTGGTCTACATAAACTGTAAATGCTCTGCTTGGGTCTGCATTCTTCATTAATTCAACTCCACAGGTCCATGATCAACCTATTTCTGTGTAATGACATCAGAAAGGTCGTTTGAACGCTGGTCCTTTAAATGCAAATGATCCACTTCACATCCCGCCCCCTGCAGAGTGTTGACCTGCTGTCCCTGTGCTGCTCTGTCCCGTTCAGCCACATTTTAGGTAATCAACTCGAAGTTTGGACATATTTTCAGTATGGACTACAACCGCTCAGACAAATGTTCATTAGAATTCTTGGCCTTATATGTGCAAATGTGATGTCACTAATTATAGATGTAACAAATTAAGCAGGAATTAAAACACTTTGTTGAAATCTACTCAATTTTTGCCAAAATAAATATGAAGATAGCTTTGCAGCAGTTGAAGGGTTCAAATGGAATTTTTTGAACTATTAGGGTCCAAATACACAAATAAATTTACCAAAGACTAATAAAAGTGGGTTCAGTAAAATATGACCCGTTTAAGATTAACCCTCCTATTATCCTCAAACATCACTAACACATTTTACCCTTGGGGTCAATCTAACCCCAGGGATATTTGCCTCCATAGAATGATTTACATAAAATTGTTGACCACGTTTTTGTGTCAAGCACTTTTTTTACTATTATAATATTGTACTGTGATGTTAATTTTAGAAGAGAGGCATGTGTACTTGGAAAGACTTGGATATGATCAGCACACAAGTCTACACTGGCTTCCTCAGTTTGGCAGGAGTTCACCAGTCAAGTTTTCCATACATGCCCACAGCATGAGAAGAGTCAAAGTTCTAGTGGTAATAGTTGTTTTCCCCCCACCCTGTTATGGATCAACTCAAAAGGATCAGTTCTGCATCTGCGGGGATGTTAGGTCACACACACACACACACACACACACACACACAGAGAGAGAGAGAGAGAGAGAGAGAGAGAGAGAGAGAGAGAGAGA
>JAQQZY010000005.1:40839106-40850069 GCA_030068375.1 Ostorhinchus rueppellii
GAAAACCAAAAACCAACTGGACTCCTGTACATATACAGGCTGTTGTGATGGATGGAGGTAACTGTGAAGGTCAGGGAAGGCTCTAATTTTTCTATGTACATTATGATCTTACAAGATGCGATGTCACTAGATAAAAACTATGTAGAAGTGGCAGCAAGATGAAAAGATGTGACAAGACCAATCACTGTATAAGACATAACAGGTTAAAAAATTTTTTTAATTAAAATGCCATGATTGTCCTGTTGGATCTCTGTGAATACCAGTTCAATCTCACCTCATGAAGCCCTTAGTTTGTGACTGAAGCAATGCTCAAAATAAAATAGTACCGATGCCAAAGGGTTAGCCCTTCGGCTAATGCCAAAGAGCTAGCTGCGTGGCTAACACAGAAGTGTTTACTAAATGTTTGACTGAGCTACCAACAGCCACTATAGTAAAATAAAAATACAATGTTCCAATGCATATGTATAAAGAAAAAAATCCTTCTATACCTGTCTAGAAGGAAGAGGGATAACTCCAGATGTGTTTTCATATATTTTAACTCCCTTAGTTCTCCATCGGTTGAAAGCAGTGCTGAGGTTTACCCATGTTTTAGCCCATGCTCTATCACTCTCAAATTTAGCTTTCTTCTACTTTTATGTCCTTTTTCATTTTACCAGTCCAGATACAGTTCCAGTGTCTGCCATTACAACAAAACAAATCCAAGAAATCCCTTTCTTTAGGAAGAAGGACAGATATTGCTCCTCACTCGTTCAGCTTACTTCTTCCTGCTAAACTTTGCTGGTCGGTGTGGTGTTGTTATAGAGACATAAGTCTGCTATAAATTCATCTGACCCTGTCCGACCTGACCAGGGAAGCTGAGAAATAGCATTTGGAAATAATCTATTGCAGTACTGATAATCTCATTTTACATTACGAACTACAATCAGACATCTATATATAAATGAGGCTTTTTCAAGATCACTTATAAAGTCCTCACAGTCCCTTTAAACACTAGTATCTATACTTACACCTGAGTAATGAAGGGGAATACTTTGTACTCCTCTACATTTAACACATATAAAATCTCCATTTATTTTTTTAATTGTAATAAACACAGTAGAATCTGTCGTCTTTTGTAGTTGTAGCGGTCCTGTCAGCTTTGTGGGCTGCAGGGATAATTTTTGCTCCACTTATGTGAATGGACACTTGGGAAATAAGCAACAAGTGTGACAGGCCCAGTCCACAACAGTTTGTAGTGTCATGTATCTGTCTCTTGGTTTTGGGTTCTATCCTCTGGTGAGAGGTTGGTGTCTCTTCAAATCTGTTCTGTCCTTTCCTTGCTGCTCCTGAACTTTCACCTAATTAGTTAATTCCGTGCACCTGGGTGCTCAGCTGAAGCTCATTATCTCCATCCTATATATTCTTCTCTCTAACTCTTCCCTGGTGCCAGTTTGTTAGATGCCCAGCACGACTTACCAGCACGTTTCCCGGTTCAGCCTTTAGGTGTATGACCAGTTTCAGTCCTCGGTTTCTGTCTCCTGTCTCCTGCCCTTGTTCTTGCTCAGTCTGACTACGATTCCTGCCTGCTCCCTGGTACACCCGTTCGCCTCCAGATCGACCTGCCCTTTCGTCCCTGGACCACATCTTCAGCCTCCTTCCAACCCGGACACCGACCCGCCTTCCGTCCCAAGACCACATCTCCTGCTCGCCACCGCCCTGGACCTGGACTCGTCTTCTGCCCCTGGACCACGTCTCCTACCCGTCGCCCCCTCGGAACCAGACCTCCCTTCCGTCCCTGGACCTCGCCTCTTAACTGCTCCACGTCAGTCACAAAGGGACCAGTCCCTGGAACATCTTGGACCCGGGTGTGCTGAGCAGTACACCTCCGTGTGTGATAAGGAGAACTGTGTACATTTATTGTATACCTGAGTTTATTGTATTCAACACCAAACTTTCAGTAAACTAATTTAAATCTTACTCTTGTCTCTGGTCTCGCTTCTGGGTTCTACTTTGTACCATTACATGTAGCTCATTTAATTTACTTTTGGATGTAACTGAGCACCAAAGTAGGCTTTGCTGAAGACAGCTAACATTAACAGCGTATCAATCATATACAGGGGATACTCTGTTGCATTTTATTCCACATATTCAACAGCAAAGGACCCAGGCTAGATATTGAACCCGAGGTAATGCTCCACTGACCACGTTGTATGCACTCTACCTTCAATATGACACATGTTGCAAGTGTTTACATCACCATCTGTATGACAAGCTTTGATGCAACATTTTCACAGACAAGTATTTTGCATCTTATTTATTTATTACATCCCCAGTGTGTAAAAACCTTCCACGCTCAAAAGGGAAGCTTTACCTGTCTGACCTCAGGGTTGGTTTCCCTGGGTCAGTGCACACTCAGGTCAAAGAGGACATTCTGAAAGAAAAAAGAGAAAAACCATTCAGCAATAATAGAGACAGATGACACCCAAATGAATAAAGCACTGCACAAACAGAAGTGTTGATAACGTCCAGAAGGTGACTGAACCATGGACTGCAGTGGCAGATGCAAAAGAAATGAAAAAGGGGGGGGGGGGGCGCAGGAAAAAGGGGGGTCCAGGGTCTGAGCACTGGTGGGGGTTCAAGGGGCCAAAGTTGGCCTCAGTTATGGCATTAAATTCCATTGCATTCCAGATTATTTTAAATTACAAACAACTGGATACCCTAGCAGTATAAACCCAAGTTTGACAACTTTGTGTGATTCATTCTATCACTGGCTGTGTTCTGTTGCAACTCAAAAATATTTAATATTCACTCCATGCAGTTCTATAGTTCCAACTGTATAATAATATATTACATACCTTCTGTTGCTGCCTTTTTGTTTTTCATGCAGACTCAAATACTACTTGAATAGACAGTCTCTTCAAGATTTAACTTCTGTCTAGTTTAGATATAACTCCCTTTACCATATTGACTCTTGTAATAAATGGCGAATGTGCAGTAGACCCCCCTCCCCCAATACAAGAGGCAGAAGAGCCTTGGAACACATACATTTGTGCTTTGAGGATGAACAGCTCAGTAAGTAATGCTACGGTCTACAATGCTGAGACCGGGGATTGAATCCCAGCGAGGGTGATTATGTTATTTTCAACATTTTACATGTTCAAATGAGGGGTGCAACGCTGAAAGAGCCGGTAGGTAACACTACCATTGGACCGTATATATGGGCCACCCATGTCATGATCTGCTGGTTTTTGGATTGCAGTTATGAAGCCAAGAGTTTGTGTGTTGTGTCCATATTCAGACAAAAGGATAGATCTGCAACAGCTTTAGGAGCCATGGCTAACCCAATACTAAACTGTATCTTGCTGACAGGGTAAAAAAAAACTTAATTAAACATTAGTGTGATCATTGATTATCCTACAGGTGTAACTCATGACCCACAGCTACAGTTGGGCTATCTGTCAGGAATAAATTTTTCATTCAATAAATGGAAGTAAAGAGTCATATTTGCATGTTCACCCTCCATGTTTAAGCATGTGTGGTTGCAAACTTGTTTATTCCATCTTTGTAAGCTTAACTTCATTTGTGTTTTCATAATTTGGAAAATGGAGCAAAAGAAGATAAGGTATGAGAAGTGGACTGATGATGACATCCATTTGCCAACGGTACTCAGTTTGCTCCTACAAGTGCCTTGTAATAATCTATCCATCTGCAAATGGTAAAGTATGTATTCAGCAAAGGTTCTCAAGAGACCCAGACCTCATCAACTGTATTTGCCAAATATGCTTCAGATAAAATCAGCAGGACTTCAAGATGGCAATTCAAAACAAATGAGACTGATTTGAATACATTTTCCAAAGCTTTGAGGTGCAATGGAAATGCAAACCACGCAATTTACCAGGAATCCTTTAACCAGGTTCAGAAATTCTTGGTAAAACATCCTGCAAATGTTGGCAGATAAGAGGCAATTGTCTGTTTGTCAGGTAGGTGCTAGTAACAGCCTATAATAAGAGCAGAAATGAATATGGAAATGTAACAGTTCTGAGTATTATTTCTCAAATCATTGGGGCGAACACACACAATTGTTGTTGCAAGTCTTGATTAATTGTGAATACCTCTCTTAGGACTTTGTGTTCCCGTCTGTCCTCTCCATACAAAAGCACTGGGTAACCGGGCAACAGCTACAACAGCTCTGACTAAACCACCATGTTTGTAATTATGAAATAATGTGGACATGTGGCTCAAGACCCACATCCGTTCATCCAAACTGTTTAGATAACTAAAAAGATTTTTCACAAATTTGGTGAAGTAATCATTTAATAAACATTCTGTGGACTGGCAGAGATTTAAGAAGAAAGACATTAAAGAAATCCTAAACCTACAATAATGTTTAATTATAGATAGATATATATGTATAGCTTTTTTTTTGTTTTTTGTTTCTAGTTTGCACATTAACAGAAAATGTTCTTAGAATTCTCCCCAGCATGTTCCTCTTCACCACATGCTAACTTTGAATCCAGGCTAACATGATGAATGCTAACAGAGCCGTTAAACCGTTTCTTAACGGCAGCTGAAATAAACCAACAACAGTCTTCATTCAGACACAGAGGGCGAGCAAGAAAGGAGACAAAGCTGGAGGGCTGTGAGCAGAATGTTTGCAGGGTTTCTTTCTGTTCCACCGCTCCCCTCCCTCATTCCCTTCACCCCAGTTAGCTGGAGACACACAGAAAAACAGAGACTGAAAAAAATGGAGGCAAAACGGAGCCACACAAAGGCAGCGCTCGCGCTCTCCACCGCCAGCTTACTAATCGGCGTCTTTGCTGTGCTCGATGCATGCCTGTCGCCCGTTACACGGCAGCATTGCCATGGCGACCAGGGTCTGAGTAATCATTTGTGCAATGACCCCTATTCTCCAGAGGGAAGACGGAGGGATGGAGGAGCTGAGGGGGGAGGAGGTCGGAATGAAAGCAGAGCCAGCAAAAGCAGAGGAAGGGAGGAGGGGCGCGGAGGGGAGGAGGCAACAGAGCAAAGCAGCAGGGACCCAGACAGAAGAAAAAAAAAGAAAAGGAAAACTGATTTTCTCTCTACTGGCAGCAGGGAAAGAACCTTTTATATGTTTTTAAACATAATGAACAGAACTTGGTTTCAGAGAGAGGATGGATGGAGAGAATACTGGTTGGAGGAAAAGACGGATTTAGCACAAAGCAAAAATGTGAGAGAGAAGAATGTGTGTAGCACAGGAGCTAAGAAATAGAGAAAACACAGGAGAAAGACATAAGGGTTTTTCAACCCGTAGAGCTGGTACATAGTATTTGTTACACCCGACAGCACACTTATGATTCTTAAATATTATGGACCCTCTATGAGCTAGAAATGTCAAATGGGTACTGGGGGTGGCGCCAAAAATGAATGCACTCAGTACACGAACTGTTTTGTACATGAGGAGATTTTGTCCTGATGGTGGCACTGCAGTACACATCATGTAAGAGCAGTACAACTACAAAGACCAGGCCTTATTTAAAGGGAATTATTCCAATAGGTGTCAAGATGTTTGGTTTTTTTTTATTCTTTAAGGTGATATATATGTACAGGTGGGTAAATAGATGGACACTAAGCACTGCTGCACCTTTGATATGCGAAAATATAAAAACATACAGATCCTCATGTTGCAAGAGACTGACATGATTTGTTGAATATATGGTTAGAGCATCGACTGGCTGATGAACGAGTAAACACTTCATGCAGAAAGTGTTTTGATCTTTTTGATGTGAATATTAATTCTCCAATCCTGATGTAGTGTCGGTGTTATCCATCTAGGTTACCCATAATGCCCTTTATCAGTGAGTGGGTTTGTCACTGGAGTTCATTCTTTACCTTTTAGGATCGTTACTGTGTTAGCTGAAGTGCACAAAGTTAAAATAACAGATGAAATGATTAAAAATGTAGTTTTCTTTTAAAGGAATGAATAGTATGTGACCTTGTGACCTCTGACCCCTAGTTTAGATCAGGAAGTGAACAAATGCAATCATTCAGTTGCTCTACTATGTTTAGTTTCATCATCTTGTGCATTCAGTGATGTGTTAACCATAAAGCACAAATGGAAATGTTAACCAACCGTGCAGATTTTTTCCCTACATTATTAGTTTTTATCATTAATTTTAGTATGACAAAGCAAAACAATATTACAAACATACAATAGACATAACAACATAAAGAAAATGTTAGAACTGTTACAAATCCAGTTTATCATCTGGGTACACAGATAGAGCTGACCTCATTTTATGGACACTAAACCTTACTGAACCTAGACCTGAACAACCCCTGAAGCAACCCCAGATCATAACACTGCCCCCACAGGCTTGTACTGTAGACACTAGGCATGATGGGTAATAATAGGACCACATGAACTTTATTTATTGAAACACATTCTAGTCTTTGTGCACTCTATCAAACTGATGTTTGTTTACAAATGAGAAGTTAGAATAATAGGGTTTGAACATATTAATCCCTGCGGTAATTACCTGGCGTAGTTACTTGATTAGTTAAAGGTGTGGTGACTTTTCTGGCTGAGCTTCGTGTCCTGTTCAAACAAATACAGACTCTGGGATGTATTCATATGCAGGACACATATTGATATAATGTATATAAATAGTGGACAAACCCTCTGTAGCATCAAATGCTTGTTTATATTCAGCCAATGGGAAGCCTTGAAATGCGTTTCTGGAGACAAGCACCAATATTCAGACCAAGTGGATGAAAGGGGGAAACTGAAACATATTGAGAAGACCAACTGCACCGACGGTTGGGCAGCTGTGGCTCAGTTGGTAGAGCAGGTTGTCCAATGACTGAAGAGTTGTCGGTTCAAATCTGGCTCTAGCATGTCAAAGTGTCCTTGAGCAAGACAACTGAACCCTAAATTGCTCCCAGTAGGTCTGGCAGCAGCTGTTTACTGGTGTGTATGGGTGAATGTGAGGCTATATAAAGCACTTTGAGGGCACCATGAAGATGTGGAAAATGTGCTATATAAGTGCAGTCCATTTACCATTTGATTGATAATAACTTTGCGTAATTTCAGCTGCATAATAAATACCAGCAGTAATATTAAAGTTGTGACAGTCATGAATTTTATAAACACTAATTGACAGACAAGTTGTAAGACCATATAATTCAATACATATTGATGCTAACATCAGCTAATTCAGCTAAATTACACTAATTACTTTAATGAAGTGTCAGTAAACTTCAATACAGAATCCTCTAATGGTCTTTTTAGTGCAAATCCTTAAACACAATGACAAGGCTAGAGGTACGTTTTATTACATAAACAAGAGCTTTGAGTGTCCAGGAGTTAAGCTATTGGAGGAGCCGAATTATTGGCAGCTGTCAGTCAAAGCCAATAATACCTCTTTTCTACTGAAATGGTTCCAAGGCTAGTTCCCTTTCAGTGCTTAATCTGGAACCAGAAACTTTTCACTCCCAAATAACTTCCTCAGAGCCAGATAAAACAGTTCTGAGGTGGCACCGGCTATATGCTGCAGTACAACAGTGTTAAAAACATGAATATGTCAGAGGCTGGAGGCGGGACTATGGGACCAAAATGCCAACTAAAACTTTGTGACCATCATATTTAAAAGATAAACTAGCTTAGTGTCTGGTCTGTCTTATTTATCTAAACAAGAAGAAAACAACAGGCTCATAATATACATGAAGCCAAAACAGCAAGTGAACTGTCTGTACTAACACAACACAGAAGTACATTTCAAAGGGACTTCTTGTGATAAAACAGTACTGGTCCTCCAACATATACGCTCCCACTAGCCTCTAATATTAGTTGGTAGTTAGGTAACTGCCAATGCACTAGACCCAGTCAGCCACCACTCCTTTAAATGCAGAAAGAACTGTGTGATATTGGTAAATTTAATTAAAACATGCAAATTGCCCTGAACCGTCTTTAGTAAATGTGAGACGTAATTATACATTTGATAGTAATGTGTCTAGCAATGGATGTTTCAACTGTAATAATGCTGTTATGTGTAGACTTGGCAGTTTCCTTCATTTGTGGAGATAAAAATAGCTGTCGTTTCATGTTACATTCCTTGAGCCAGGTTTGTAACACTGTTTTATACTGAGGTGCTGATTCATTTTTGTGCCAGCTGTTTGTGTGCAGATCACGAGATTAATTTTAGGTTCAGGGGAGAAAAAAAAAAATTAGAACAGTAAGTTATGACTGACAAAATACTACTGTCATTGGGTATGTATGAAGCACAAAAAAAGTAATCTCAGTTTCACGAGAACCAATAACAGATTTCATAAGCACTTCCGAAGATAAAGCTGTTCTTGTGGTAAAATCAGCTCCAACCATCCAGATCTTTTACATTAAGAGATGACGATCTGTATGTGGGCGGTCCCTCTAGTTAGCTTTAACAAACGGAGTTCAAGTGATAATAACCTATAAAAATAAATGTTCACAGAGGCTATATCTTGTTAATTTGACCACAGATTATACATTTAGACACTTACATTTCCAGCGAAATAACCATAGTTCTACATTTACCTTCAACAGTAGTATTTAGAGAATTCTAACTACAGGTAGCCTTCACTGTGGATCTCAGCCAATGAACATAAAGTCTAAAATTCACTCATCGTACAGTTGTCACAGAGGAGAAATTGAACTAAAGATATTAAAAAAAAAAAAAAAGTTTTTATATCAGGTTGTAAACATATTTCAGCTGTAAAGTTTGGCATTTTAACCTAGGAGTCTATGGGGATTGACTCACATTTGGAGCCAGCCCCAAATCACATTCAGTTTACTGCAGTTTTTCACATGTCTGCATTGACTTTTTCTCAGTCCTGGAGGCTGGTGCTTGATGTAAACATGGTTTTAAGAGTTTTTGGTATATGAAGAAGGAATGGAAAATAAACAAACAAAAAAGACAGACAAAGAGGTGATGATGTTTTATTCTAATGTGCACTGATTTGGACAATGGATGATGACAAAATTTACCTTATGTTGTTCTATTATGGTCATAATACACTGAAAGTAAGGGATTTTCAATACATACATTTTTTTGCTGTATTTTTCACATATTTTTTTCCTCGTAGATGTAGTATTGCAGAGCACATAAACTTCAGACTTGTGGGATAAGTAGAAGGTGGAGACTATGACTTCTTATGAAGAAAAATCTGTCCTTTGGAGAATCCTAAGATGGTGAAACTGCCGCAGCTTCTAATAAATAATTTATATTGTCAAAAGTATATTGACCCTTATATATTATGAGGATCAAATGCACATAGACTTTGTGCATATTTACATTCTGAACCACATCCAACTGTGACGTAGCCCTGTTCTATAGAGTGTTCACATGTCATGTCAGCGGTGAATGGAAGTCAAAACTGTAACGTCACCCTTCACTATAGTGACCGTGTGTAGGTGAGGTGAGGCCTAACCGGATTCTCCTGTACATCCTCAGCACCCAATTCCACTGATGTATGTATGTGTGTATGTATATTTGGATAGTGTCATCAAGCCGTATACACCATTACTGATCACTAAAAAGGTCTTCTTTTGTCTTTTCTAACCTCGGTAGTTAACGCTATGTTACTGGTCCAAGATGATGGTGATGCTCCTTGATGCTGAACACCACCTGTAAACATTTGTCTTGTAAAATGACATTTAGAAGAAGAAAACTATGTCTTTTCTGAGCAGCTATAACAATTCCTACTCCTTCTGTAAAATCAATAAATAACTCATGCCACATAAAACAAACAAACAAACAAAAGACAACTCAGTTTTCACATTACATAACAGTAAAGGCGTGATTATAAATAATATTTTACATTTTTGCAATTTGATCTCCTGAAAAGTTAATACTAAAAGTTTCAATGATGAATTTTTAACGTTTTAAAACACGACACAGATTTATAGGAAAGTATTGTACCTATAAAACTACACACTCCTTGGATAAATGTTTACTTCTTGAATTATCAAAATAAAAACACTACAAGCACATTGACCTGTTGGGATCCACATGTTCTAGGTGTGGTAGTTTTTATGCTGTTGTGTATTTGTGCATGCTGTACTGCATTTGTCCAGCAGTCACCAGCAAAGCATTGTGGCCATATCAACATAGCATAGCAACAATTACTAATACCTCCCAAAATAATGGTCCTGTCAACTTGCCATTTCTACTACTATCTTCCTTGAGCTAAAATGCACAAGTATGCCAAACTGCAGGAGTCAGCTCTTTCAGGATTTTGTGTGAATCCCCGGACACAAACACACACACACACACACACACACACACACACACACACACACACACACACACACACACACACACAGAGGCCACTTGACTTTTATAATGTAGATAATAATACAAAAGATGACAATTATATTGCCAAGTACTTGCCCTTTCTGATGCCCAATGCTTTATTATCTTACAGCTAAGAGTTATGACTCACCGTGAACAACATGAGCGATGCTACTGCTGTTAGTGGCAGAAAAATAAGCTGCAAAAAACTGTTATGTGATTGCATGGAAACACAACTCATTCACTCATTCATTTCAGCAGAGCATTTTCTACAAATGCTCTTATAAGTACCAGTTGCCAAACACCCATATATTTCACTGTAGTTGCATGTAACTCACTGCAGTCCGTTTGGGTTTAGTAGTGGAGGTTATGTGTTTTGCGTATTTGCTGAGTTTCATTAATGATGGAAACCGTATGACCATATATCAAGGCTTTGTGTTCTGTTATACACTGACTGGCCACTTTATTAGGTACACCTTGCTAGTACCGGGTTAGACCCCCTTTTAACTTCAGAACTGCCTTAATCCTTCAGATTCAGCAAGGTACTGGAAACATTCCTCAGAGTTTGGTCCATATTGACATGATAGCGTCACGCAGTTTCTGCAGATTTGTCGGCTGCACATCCATGATGCCAATCTCCTGTTCCACCACATCCCAAAGGTGCTCTATTGGATTGA
>JAQQZY010000005.1:40853629-40865004 GCA_030068375.1 Ostorhinchus rueppellii
GAGTTGCTGCCATGTGATTGGCTGATTAGGAATTTGCATTTAACGAGCAGTTGGACAGGTGTGCCTAATAAAGTGACTGGTGAGTGTATATCTCTGTAGTATGCAAAGCAGTGTACATTAACATAGAAAGATACACTTTATTTCACTGATTACTGTACTAAAAGTAGCCATGTTGTAGCATCTTTTGAGGGGGCGTTCCGATAGGAGAGTGATGGTGATGCATGCCCTCTATACAATACCTTATGAGGTACTTCACAAGGTGTGGCAGAGCAAGCAGAAACTAAAGCAATGTGTGCAGGATTTTTCAGGCTGGATGAAGTTACTCAGGGAAAGAGGATTAAAGCAGTGGATGTGACTGGCCATCAGCATCATTAAAACTCCACCTGCTGATACTGCAGTTTTCCCACTGATAATGTATTCATCCCACTCCATCCTCTTTTAGCATAATATTACAGGCAGGGGGAAAACTGTCCTCTTAAGCTCATGTATTAACAATTTATGCAATCAGCATGCAACACAAACTGCTCAGGATTTTCAGTAAAACAAAAGCTGTATAGAAAGATGCCACCAGATGCAGGTTAAATGTGTTGTTTATTTTTGCATTATGAATTTTATCTACAATCATTTTAAAGAAGTGACCCCCGCATTTATACTTTATAAGTGGCAGCTGCGCACAGTTTTTAACAAAAATACATCACACCTCAGTGAAAGATACATATGTAACTAAATATTTCTTATGTACGGATGAGATAAATACTATTTTCCCACCTCCGGCTAATTTCTGGCACCCATCATTCCCCAAAGCATCATTAACATCCGATCATTTGCTTCTGAAACATTTGGTGTGACGGACATGCAGGGTGAGATAAAGAAACCAGGCAAAAGATAGACCCTCCCATGTTCATTGGGATTGAAAAAAAGCCTCAAGTCCTCATCAATAAATCATCATTCTCTTCATTTTCACAGTTTATTGCCTTCTTCTTTGGAGTACTGGGCTAAAATCTCATTTCTGACAGCTACTGTGCAAACAATTTCTCTTCTAAACTAAAGGCAAGAGATTGAAGAGTGAATGAGAAGAGGAGTGTTTTTAGGCACTGGTAACTGCAGTAAGTGAGCTGAATATACAGAGGAAGAGAGATACGAGGGAAAATGTAGAGAGGGAAAAGGAAGACAGGAAGAAACAGGGTTATGACTGGAGGTAATGATACAGGTCTCCATCGGTGACCGTAATGCAAGTCAAAGAAGGGCACTGAAGCTGAGAAAAAAAACAGCATCTGCTTTGCTGACACCTGCAACTGTGCTGCAATGCTGCGCTCACTCTCCGAGATGCAGAAGGAGAAATAAACATGCTTAGGAAGAGGCAGATGGGTGAAAGGAAGAGAATGCCGGTAGTAAGCGGAGGAGCAGTAAAGAAGTCAGAGACAATCATGCAGTGAGGCTGAAAAGATGAGGGGAGAACATAAACAGAGCAGATGAGCGAGGGTGGGAGGACGGCTGTGAACAGGGGAGTGCAGATACAC
The DNA here is from genome assembly GCA_030068375.1 of Ostorhinchus rueppellii. NCBI lineage: Eukaryota > Metazoa > Chordata > Actinopteri > Kurtiformes > Apogonidae > Ostorhinchus > Ostorhinchus rueppellii. The sequence continues at coordinate 40,855,150 of JAQQZY010000005.1, forward strand.
AGCGGAAAGACTGAAAATAGAAAGAGACCGTAATATAATGGAAGGATGTGAGGAGGAAGAGCAAGCACACTCCCTGCATTTAAACTCAAAACAGCCAAACATTTACATGAGGAGCCTTTTGTGTAAATACAGTATCATGTGAAATGAAAGAGTCTATAAACATAAACACTTCTAATACACAGGCACAGATCCAGATCAGCTTTATCTGGCACCATGGGGAGATTTGTTTTCAATCAGCTCAAAAAATAAATTTAAACTGAGTTAAAATAACATAAATATGTAGGATGGTGTGTATGCATTGTAATATTAATACCCACCATCCTTAAAAAAGTAAAGTTAGGGCTTAAACTGCACTGCAGTAGAGTTTTTGTTTTTTCCCCCAACCTTTTGGCATCTGTACATAAAAATCAGACACCTCATCTAGCTTTCAAATTAGTTATTTTTATGCAACTTCCATTTGTATAGATTGAAAATAAAAATGCTAATCGGTATTCTTCTATATTTATTTTAAAGAAAAACTATACCATAAAGTACTCATAGCTGGTTTAGATGTATAACTATGAATCCAAACTATTAAATGTCAAAAGGCAGTGAATTATTTTTCAGCACGAGCTGTTCATCACAGAAAAATGGCAACTTTCAGTTGTGGAAAAACACGTGATCATGTGATTTTTTGGGAAAAAAAGACATGTTACAATATAAAACACATATTTTGTACACACTACATGATTACACAGGCTTCACGTTACACCATAAAAATCTTCCAAAGCGACATGTATTTTCATGTCTTCAAAAACACAATTCAGAAAACAAATTAACTACAACTCCTCTAACATACTTTATTTAAACCACACATGAACATTTACTTTGGTGTCAAAAATAAAACTACAGTAGGCAGAAATCTGAAAAAAATATTCTTGCAATGGAAATGTGAAGACAAAATCACCTGCAGGGACGCTATGATGTTACAGCATGAGATTCTTGACAGTGATTGGCTGCTACAGATGTCAATCACCTGTTTATAGCCCAGTCTTTATCAGTACAGACCTGTGATTGGCCACAGTCATCTGTCTCAGGCTAGATTTTCTAAAGCCTGAAAACAGAGCCAAGAGGAGGTGCATGAGTCTAATTTCCTTTCCGATCACTCAAATTACAACATGCTGAAAGGTTTTTATATGACTATAGAATTTTTCCCAGTTTTCCTTTTTTTTTTTTTTTTTTGCTAGTTTTTACTTTTTAAAAAAATAATCTGTGGAAAACAGACTATGTTCAGGTTGGAGGCCTCAAAATCTTTTAGGCCTCGCCACAAAATGAGTTCCAAAACCATCCGAGGCATAGACTGAAAGTCAACACAAACACACTTCTTCATCCTAACCGTTGTATTTTTAACTCACTGCTTCTTTCTCTCTCCCTCCCTCCCTCTCTCTCTCTCTCTCTCCCTCTCTCTCTCTCTGTCTGATCCTCCCCCGTGCACTAGGTGTCAAATCACGCGTGAATTGTAGCCTCTCGGCAAATGCTCCCTCTTGTCTGAACGAAGCCGTGATGAACATTAACATAGAAGTGACCTGCGTGTGTCTGAATGACAGCAAGGTGTCACTTCAACAGTCTAATAAGCAGCAGTTTTTTTTCTCTTTATCTCATTTGTCTTTACCATCTAATTGTCATTTGAAGGTTAAAAAAAGGAGCATACCAAACATGCTCATGTAAATTCATTTGGGTATTCTGGTTTTCTCTGTTGTCTTCAATAAATAAATTATGCAGAGTGGAGTGTCGTGTTCAGATGCTCTTCATGCACTTCCAACAAAGCTTCATCTGCTGAGTCCTGGTCTCCTTATACAAAACTGTAGGAGTAAAATGGTTTAGTCTTAGGGATGTGGAAACTCTTGGGTGTGCTCCTCTTTGCAAACAGCTACCTCCTCTGGAAGAAAAAGCGTGCATGCATGTGTCCTGCTCTGCATCATGCATTCATCACAGTCGGCTGTTTTCCACTCAACCCTGTGTGCTCTTACTCAGAAGGAGCTCCACGTTCTCATTGCTCTCCGTTCATCCTGCACGGAAATAAGCATGGTGTGACACGGCACGGGCTATGGGAGCACTGTCTCACCTCAGAGGTAGAATTTGGAAACTGTATCAAAACACTAATCACACAGGGCAGAAAACTAGAGCTGCACTGGCCTCTACAGGTTAAATGCAGGTTATTGCACTCACTTGGCAATCATTTGGACCTATATTCAACCTGTAGAGGCCAGTGCAAAGCTGGTTTCTGAGTGGGGATTTAGCTGCAGTGTTGCACAGGCACGTAACAGGCAAAATTAGAGTGTTTCTATCAACTGCTGCCACAGTCTTTTTTCAACCCAGCTATTCAGGCTCTGATAGTGAGGAGAGGTAAAAGCATAAATCCTCATTTATTTTTCTTTCATCATTCAACTGGAGTTATGTGGTGCAAATAATCTCAAAGGACAATTCAAGTCTGTTTAAGGCATAACAAAAGAAAATGTTGTGTCACATCATATCGATGTTAATCCCCCTGAAATTAAAACCGAACAGCATGTGTAGAGTGATGTCATCCACATGCTTGTAAAACGTACTGAAGCTTAGAGCTGGAGTCTAATGCTCGCTTCCATCTAGAGCCAGAAAACTTAGTCAAACAGGTGCAGTCTGGGGAAGTCTCCAGCTGACTGTGATAAACTCATACATATAAAACTAAAATATGCATCTGTTTCATGTCTCTCCCAGACTTTCTAACTTCATGTAAAGAAAACACAGTGCTGTATATCTGGAGTGTGGCTGCAATATTTTGAGGAGCATCCTATGAGTACTCTTGGAGCCACCATCTAGTGGCCATCAGCGGCACACGTACCTCTGCATTAACATCACTTGTCAGACATAGAGCTGTGTTGCCCATGGAAACATGCTCTATTTATTTATGCCATGCATTCATTCATTTGTGGTATACAATTTACTATTTTTTGTGTGAGATACCAGAGTTTGTGCTTTTTTTTTTTAGTCTTACGTAACCTTTAGTGGTGCATGTTAGGTTACAGTGCGAGGTTTCTGTATCAATGTCAAAATCATACAATGAAATTTAATGCAGTTTGCATTACAGCTTTAAAATATTCTATTTTCCAAAAGGCAGACACGTCATACAGAAGCTGGACAAGCTCAAAAAGATGTGCATGGAAAAAGAACAGATTATCCTCTGACGTGTTCTGTTTAGTTCTTCTGAATATATATGTTTCTGGTCATTTGTGATAATGATGAGCCACTGTGTCAAACAATTGAACACTTCTGTATCAATGAAAAGTTTGGTCTCTGAGTACATACAAGCTCCACCTGCCCCAAAGCTCTCATTTGGACTCACATTTCCCCCCTATATTATATATGAATCACCTTTATGGGATCCATAGAATGTACACTGATACTTGGTGGCCCTTTGACATTCTGGCTGACATGAAAAGTGTTTTAACAAGTTTATACTGAATGACAGATTACTTACTAATAGACATAGTGGCACTGAATGTAATAAATGAAGAGCATTACAGTCAACAAACTACTGACTGGATTTAAGAAACTACTATTCCAACAGTGTAGGAGTTTCTCATTATTTAAGTGGAAGTTTAAATGGATAGCTTATGTCTTCCTTATTGTTTCATTAATATTATTTTTTCCAGACACGTTGGCTCTGTATGGCTTTTCTGGTGGTTTAGAGTGTTGTTTCGTCTGTAGCCGGAGTGCAGTGTGTTTTGTAAGTCTCGGCTCTAGGGCAGCGGTAATGAGGACATTCCTGTTCGACAGCCTGGGTGGAATTTGAATAGTACAGAGGAACCGCCTGATGCTCATTGGTCCACAACCACATATTTCCAGGCGGCCTGTTTGTCACTCAACGGAGCCCTGGGAGCTGATTGGCTGGTTCCGAACAGGGCGGGCTCTTCAGCTTCACTATAAAAACATTCTGGCTTCAAGGCATCTGCAAATGATTGCTGGCTTTCAGAGGAAGGCGGATCATTGTGTCCAATGTTTCTCCACAGGGCTGACTTGAGCCTTTCTCCTCGAACACAACGACTCCCACTGAGATAGCTGAGAGTCGGGTTACCTCTCCCGGAGAGGAGGTGGAGGTGGACTCGGGGAAACTAACAATGATAAACACCATGGAGTGCGCAGTGGACGCGCAAAGCTTGATTTCCATTTCCTTGATGAAGATCCATAACTCCAGGACGCAGAGAGGGGGGATCAAGCTGCACAAAAACCTGCTGGTCTCTTATGTGCTGAGGAACGCCAGACAGGTCTACATCAAGGAGAAATACGCAGAGATCTACAGGATGCAGCAGTACGAGGAGGTGATGACGGTCTGCAACGAGATCCAGGAGCTCAACCCGCTTGATCTGGACGCAGAGGACGCCGACGAAGAGGAGCAGGCGCGGGCTGCTTGCTGCGGCGAAGAGGCGAGTCTGTGCGGCTCCGCGTGCCTCCGAGCCACGGCGCAGCCAGTGGCGCACGCACGGCCGGCGTGCTGCTCTCCTCTGGAGGACAACATGAAGGAACCAGAGCCCTGCTACTACCGAAGCTGCTGCATGGAGGCTCCTTCACTGTCACCCTGTGACCAGTTCCCCGCAAACAACAGCACGCACTGTAACAAAACCACGGTGCTGGACTTGGACACGCATGTAGTGACCACGGTGGAGAACGGCTACCTCCACCAGGACTGCTGCTGTGACGCGCTCCAGTGTGGCCAGGGCGCGCAGTCACCGGCCAAGAAACGGAAGGTTGAGTTCGGGTGTTGTACATCCGACATGGAGGAACTATCGGATTTTACAGCGGCTCGAAAGAGAGCGAAACGAGAGGACTGTTCCTACCCCAACCCGGACTACACGGACACGTCCAACATCTCCAACCTGATCTCCATCTTCGGCTCGGGGTTTTCAGGGCTGCTGAGCAGACAGGCGGACTTGGAGCAGATCTGTAGCAAACAGGCCCTGGCCAGTCTGGGAGCATGGACCAGGGCCATAGTAGCATTTTGAACACTTTACTGTAGAGGAAACCAGGCTCCGTTGTAACACTGCATCCCTTTAAGTGTTAGAGTTTCCTGGGAACACATCCTTTGGAGAATGTGTCCACATATTAACAAAGACACGTTTACATATTTAGCCTACATCATGTCTGTGTAGAAAAGTTGTGCTTTATGAAACTTTTTGCACCTTTTAGTAACATTTAGCAAATATTCTGTGGAAACATTTTTTATTGAGGTTCCCTGACAGTATTTATGTAACCATTACAAAATGTTCTCTGTAACCTTCCGGGAACATTCCTGGAAATAGTGAATCAAGCCACAACGTTTTTAAAGGTTATAGGAAACATTACCAAATGGGAAACTTAGGGGAATATTACTGTGAAACTCACAGATTTCAGATGTGTATTCCACTCAGAGTGTGGTGTGTTGGCTCACCTATAACACAGAAAAAGGTGACAAATATATCTGAATAATAACCAGAAGAAGTTATCTAATATTAGTGACAAATTGGGTTCTGTGCAAATATGAAGTGTTCGGTTTGTTAAAGACACACAAAGACTTCTGCCACATCTATTTTATCATGTGTTACAGCTGATTTGTAGACCAGTAAAACGCGCTTTCATGTAATGGAAACTAAAATTCCAGTTTTATCAGTGAGGTTTCTTACTGGTGACATCACTCTCATCCTGATTTCTGATTGGAGGGTGTTGATGTTCCAACTGAACCTGGTTTCCTCTAACTTTAAATCAAAATGACTTTATTTTTGCAGAAAAAATAAATGCTATTTAAAAAGTGATCAGTTGATGACAATAGTTTTGACTTGGACAAGAATGTGGGTCATGTGTATAATATGTGCGGTCCTGTTTACAATATGGGAGGTACATGTCTAGAGAATACACTTGTGTGACTTACATTAGATGGAAAAGATGGATCTGTTGCCTTAAATCCAGTGCACACTACCGCTAGCTATTGTCATAAGTTGAAAGTACATTGAAAGTGACTGAATGTCTCTCCTGTTCTCTCCTGTCCTGGGCTGAGGAGCCTTTTGGGAAAAACAACACCTTCTGAATGGACCTTGCACATCCTGAACAGTTTGTTGTCATGTGAAAAAAATGTGTTCAAGACTCCCTCCTTAAACAGCTTTTGGGTCACATGGACTCTGAACTAGCTCATATCACTTAATGGAGTGCCAACACTTTCATTCTGTTACACTTTTTGGGCTATTACTGTGGTCATCACTACACCTCACTCCCCAGTGTCTGATCCAGGTTATTTTGGCATCCTCTCTTTTAATCAATGCTCAAAGCCTTCACAGCAATTCATAATTCCAACCTGTCTTGGTTTTGTGAGTTTTACTTTGTTTTGTAAAGGAATAGTCCTTTTGTTTTAAAAAGGCAATCTCATAATTTAGCCATAACCTAAAAAAAAAAAAATCCATGCATTAGCTTTATGAGCACTATGTGTACCAAAATAAAGAGAGTATTCAGCCATTCTCTACATATTTTCTTGTTATTCTTGTATTTTTGTGCTTAATAAATTGTATATCACCGGGTAAAACTGTTGCAGAAAATATTTGTTAAAAATTTATAATCTTAATAAAAAATGAAAACCATCATCTTAGCCCTTGTGTTTGATTGGAAAAGGTATTCTTTGGTCATGCAAACATTTGAGAAACCATAATGAACAACACATTTTATTACACGTATCTTCACATCAAATCATATCATACTGGTCATGACTCAAAACACTGACTGAAAGACATTAATATATGATTTGTTAGAGTTTAATAAGGTATTCACATTACCCCAAGTCTGAAAAAAATCAACTCTACCACTTTCAAATTGGCTACAAATACAAATAATAAGGGTTTTCTACCTGGGATTCAAAATGCATTACGCTGGTATTTATCCATTACTTAATTACTGGCACCTAAATCATTGCATCTATTATAGTATCATGGGTTTAACTACTGAATCAGTAGTAAATCAAGTGTTAGCTCCTATTTTTTTCAACTTACAAACATTTTATAATACAAAGTGTCACCAGTATAAACCCATTCAACACAACACAAACCTGAATCACACTTTACACATTCTATCCTTTTAACTATATACTGTATTTATCTATAAATAACGGTTTCCCGGTTTCTTTTTTTGTCAAAGTGCTTTAACAAACAATATATTTGAATGAAATCTTGTTCGTGACAGATTCAACATGGTGAGCCTCAGGATTGGGATGTGATCAGATTTGTTTACTGCATTAGATCGAACACGTTTCCATTTGCCTCCTTAAAGAAATAAAGGCTCAAACCTTGAACTCCTGAAAGACAAGTGTTTTTTTTTAACAGACATAGAAACCTTCAAACTATCAATGAAGTGAAAGAGATGATGTTTGTCTTTTCTTTTTTTTTTAAGTTCAATAAAGAGGCTCAGTTTTTATTTGTTCCTCCTTCTCTCATGGACCACCTTTACTGACTCTCATCTCCTCCCCCCAACAAACTTTGAGTCCTGTTATCTCTGCTCTGTGCCACTTGGTGGTGTTCTTTAAAATCAATGAATGAAGATATCTGTGGGGCTGTGTATGCACAGCAGAGCCACCTCAGGCTGACCCTCCTTCCAACTCCCCACTCTCCAGCCCCCGACACCCTCCTCCCTCTTCTTCTCCTCCTCCTCCTCCTCTTTCTTCGTCCTCCTCTTCCTGGCCGGCTCATTTTTCTGCCTCTCAGAGTGAGGCATCGCTCTCCCCCAACACATCACATCCATCGCTGCTGATTGTTTGCTCCTCCAGGTCTGCAGGCTTTTTCCAGGCTGCCGTTACCCATAATAATTTGCAGTCGGTAGGTTGCAATGGGAATAATGGGGCAATATGTACCGTGTATTGTGTAATTCTGCAAAAAAATTTGATCGAGGACAATTCATATATGTCATCTGATTATTCACAGACAGAACTCATGCACCTGCTGCAATGAAACAGGACATCTTTGCTTTAAAACAGTGATTCCAACAATACAGACGTGTCATTGTTCATCCGTTTACAGCACTGATAAAAGGTGTGAACAATGGGTTTGTTTCATGGTGTATGCACAGCTCCTCCATCTGGACTCAGAAAGACTGACACCCATTAAAAAGCCTTCTCTCTTTTATTAATAGATGCTCACAATCAGAATTAAACATTTATTTTATGGCACTAGAAGGTTTCATTCTAAAATCCTTTGTCATATATTCATTCAGTTATGTCCCTTAATATTCATATCTTGGTTTGTTTTTCCTCATAAATTGACAAGATACAGAAGAGAGAATAAACAGAAACAACAAAAAAAAAATGTAAAAATAAATAAATAAAGAACTGCTAAAGTATAAACAGAGCAGAGCGCAATGAAAGGGAAGACAAGAAATGATATTAAAATAAAATGTGAAATAAAACATTAAAACAGAACTTTTCCCAAAGTCTTTTTATTTATTTTACACATCAAACAGTTCTCTGATCACCTGATCCTCATAAAGGACAATACCAGGTGGCGGGGTTGACATGAGGGGGTGGGGGAGTGTGGCGGCGAGTGTTGGGGAGCTGAGGGAGGAGGGGAAGACAACAGAGGGGGGAGGGAGGCATGCTTTGTCAGGAGAGTGGGTTGATGTGTTGGGGGTCGTGCAGGGGGAGGGTGGAGGAGACCACATGTGACAGCAGAAGGGTGGGGTGCATGGGTGGGTGTGTGTGTGTGGGGGGGGACTGTAGGGAATAGGTGTTGTGGGAGGGGGAGGCAGACTGTGGCAGCAGAGAGCACGCAGGTCAGCCAGGTTGTGGAGGTCTGAGGGGTGAGGGGAGGAGGGGTGGGGGTTTGATGCAGACCAGGTCCAGGCTAATGTGAAAACTCCCCCTTTAAAACCAACATAAGATCTTCAAAGGTTCTTTCTGCTTTTTTGCTGCAGAACCATAACCTCCAGATTCTGCTCCAGAGGTAGACCTCAAAGTCCTGTTGGGCCGGAACTAACGATTATTTTTATTCTTGATTCATCTGATGAATATTTTCTCGATTCGCTGATAAATTGTTTGGTTTATCAAATGTCAGTTAATGATGAAAAAGTCTTTCCCAAAGTCAGAGACAATGTCCTCACATGTTTGGTCCACGACTAAAACAAAACCAGAAGTTTTCACATTTGAGAAGCTCAAGTCACAGATCTTTTCCTTTTTGTTTCTTAAAAAAGCTCAGAAACAACTATAGACTGATTCATTAATAATTAACAGAGTAATCGCTGCAGCTTTAAAATCTACAGTGACTTTTAAAAAAAAGCAATTTTGGAAGTGAACATATATTGAGGCTCAAATAATTGTATCTGTTTATTTTTTATTATTCACCAAGGCCTACTGAGTGAATCCCAGTAAAACCAGTTTGATTTGTCTTTCTCTAATCATATTACTGTTATGGGTTTTAGACAGCAGTGATTTAAAGTCACATTTTTGTGATCATTTTGATCATAAAAAAAAAGAGACTGAAACTTCAAAAGGCATGATGACATGTAATTTGCACATTAGCATTCAGAAAATGCCGGGGAGGTCTATTATTTTTGATGCTAAAAATAAATGGTTAAACATTTACTTTTTCACAAACAGGATTAACTTCATCACGATGACCAACACAAATGAGAGACTGCAGTGAGGTGAAGCATGTGGGACGAACGTTAGCGCGGAAGTGACGTCAACACCTCAGCTCTCTGAAGTGCATGATGGTTAACCTTTCAGACGTGGCTGAAAGTTAAAGAGCAGGTTTGTTGAAATTACACACACACACACACACACACACACACACACACACACACACACACACACACACACACACACACACACACACA
>JAQQZY010000005.1:40892960-40917039 GCA_030068375.1 Ostorhinchus rueppellii
AACAGAAATACTGTTCAATTATGGCAGCAGTGAAAAACACCTTATACTGAGTGGAGCTGGAAGAATGCATTTGTTAAACACTGTATATCAAATATAATATTAATTTTAATGGATGCAGTGTCACATCACTTCCTCTACGCTATAATCTTTGGTCTATTTTAGCTTAGTTTAATTTTTATCAATTTAGTAAAGATAAGCACAGATTAAAAAAGAAAAACGCACACTGCAGGGAGATAATGAAAACCCAGATTTACTTGAAGCCCTCATCTAAATACTATTAAAATTTCACAATTAGAGCACGTGTTTTGTGTATGTCTGAACTGGATACAGGTTTACAGACCTGTAATGAGGTTTGAACCACAGTAATAATACATGTCACTGTCAGCAAAACAAATAAAACATGCACACAATGACAAAGCAGTTTTTAAATGTCAAAAACAGAAGGTTATAATACATAAAGGCTTTTTGGCTGTAAATCGTAAGCTACACAAGAATATTCTCTTTACTTTAATTTGTCTTGAGTGTAAAAACACATTTAATGTCAATAAATAAAGAATCTAGAGGTTTCTTTCAAACAATAGCAGAAAATATAGTGAAAAAAAGAAAACCTAATATTTCTTACCAAATTTTGTGAGGAGTAGTAGTACATGTATTCATCCAAAATATATGACAGATACAGGTAAAAATAACGTGATAACTAAGAGTGTATTATGTGTGTGACACGCAAGTAATATCTGCTTTGTGCTTCCTGTTTTCTGTTTATTTTACATCAAGCCAAACCTTATGTGAGAGTATGTCATATGCAAATGATGAGCAACTCTACATTCTAAACTTCAAATTACTGTGATGACAAGAGTAAACAATCAACCAAGACAAGTCAAGTCAATGTTCAAGTCAAGCAATACACAGGTCACGTCATAATAAACTCAGACAAATATTTCAGTCTTAGTCCACTACATACATCTGTCAGCTTTTGTTAATTTTTACAATTCAGATTACTGGTTTTCATCCCCTTCCTTTTCAAACCATGCATCTGCAAATGTAGTGACTTTGAATGTTTGTGATAAACTGAAGGATGAAGGGTTCATGACTGCATTTAAAATTCTCCTCCTTGCTAAGCTGAATCCACTATTAAAAATCCTCTTTAATTTACAAAACTGAAAATTGGCCTCATGAAAAGTTGACTTTATAGAGGTGTGTGGTTTTAACCAAACATATGATGATGCAAGTCTGTAGACTAAACTACCAGGAGTGTACAATAGATCAAATGAGCCCAACATTAAACATGTACAGCAATAACATGAGTCCATACATCTTGCACCAGGGCTAGCATTATACCTATATTTGCATGTATCCAAGTAGTCTATATTTTTTATTCCTTCTAAATTTCTAATTTTGATCAGGACTAATAATAGCGCTGTAATAGTTATCACAGCTGTCTGAACCTTGTAACCCCTAATTTAATCACTAGTCATTTAAAGCGACCTCTCCCATGATTACAATCGCAACCTTTTCTACTTGTTTGTGGCTTGTTGTGTATGTCTAACAGTTGGTCAAACACTGAACACCACGGGCACAGGGTTTATAGTCACAGTTTAGTTAAGTTATGGTAGGAAGTTACAAACCTTTCCAAGATGCACAAGAAGCTCCAGTCTGTTATGAATGTTTGAAGATGGATACTGTGATGGTCACTCATTTCTGAACTGTAGACCGTGTTGGTAAAATGCTGAACATGAGCCTTGAATCCAAATTTGATTTTATTTACAGCCCTCTCCATAACCGCAGCCTCCTGACAGTCATGTTTCAAATATAAAACATGACCTTTTTGACGTTCTGTCTGGGCCAGATGCTTTGTCAAGTCATCCACCTTAAGACCAAGTCAACTTTAGTCAGTTGATTACCCAAACAAAGTCAACTTTTATCATGTGATGCTCATACTTGTCTTAGGTCCTACTTGAATGAATGAAAAGTGAAAATCTATGAATGAAACCATGTTACTTCAGTCCACATCATCATATTTTCCTTGTTTTGAGCCTTCAGGAATGATTTTCCTCCTAAATTGCAATAATTTAACTTACAGACACTATGAAAAACTTGCAGAGCAGTCATCCCCATTGAAAAAGAAACTATCTTCCAGGCTTATTTCTTTACTATTTAGGGTGTTGAAATGGCATACATCAAGTTTTGAGGTGCCACTGGCATCCATTTAATACTGATTAAAGCAGCTAATCAAGACAGATGTGGTCCAGATGTAGCTTGAAAGCTAAAAAAAATGAATTTACAATGTTTGCTGATTTATATATTAATAATACATAAATATACTTCTCTGTTGCTGAGTTTTGTACAACACTGTTGAGAGAAGACTGACAGACACACAAGGCCATGTTTACCTGTTCCATAGTCTATCCTGGTTGAGTTCCCAACAGACTCTTTCAGGTAAACGGCTATCTCTGGAGCTGCTGCCTGTCTGTCTGCAGGGAGCACAGCTGCCACCAAAGCTTCTGCTTCCTACATACACCAACACAACCTGTGAGCTGTGAGTTTTTTGCATTAGTGTGGGAGGTATATGGTTATATACACTAATGTATGACTGTGTGTGCACTAACCTGGTCTAGTTTGGCATACCACGTTCTATAGGCCTTATTACCAAAGCGTGAGGGCTGGTCAACAGGAGGAGTCTCATTAATCCACCGGTCCAGAGTCCCCAACAGGTCTAGTAACTTCTCCACTGTCTGTCACACAAGAGAGAGGCATATAATTATGTTTATGATCTTAAAGCTCCTTATCATATATAAGAAATCATACTGCTTATTACAGATAGAGATAATGGCCACAATGTGCATTTGGCTACTGTCTTACAAAAAGATAGATTGATCCAAATTCAAGTGCACATTCCTAGTCAATCACTGCAAGATGAATACAGACTTCCTATTATTTACCATGTTATCATTATGACTAAAGACAAAATGCTGTACAAACTCTGGACTTTGGCCCACTGCACAAACATGGGGCATTGTTTACTGGTTGATAGATGATGAATGTGAATTCTTAGACTGTATGCCTTCAGACTGTCACACTGACACTGGTGTTTGAGATAACACACCCATCAAAATGCAGCTTCATGCACTTCTAGCCTTTCACTGCACAAAACCCCCCACAGACCTCTCATTTGTTTACTCGGATCCATCTGGCAACACATTAGGGGTATGGATGCAGAAATGTCATAAAGCAATGTAACCAACATAAAACTGAAGCTGGAACCAAAAGCATGCAAATACATTTTCCTGGTGGATTACACTGTAATGGGCGTTTATTTCTACTATTTGCCGGTGATCTTGCAATGAAATGAAAGTCCCATCTGTGCCATGATATCTAATAAACCTTAAAAAAAAAAATCCCTGATTTGGTACCTGTCTTAAATATGAATAACTGCTTAGTCTCTTTGCTCTTAACTGATCAAATGTGGATTAAGTTCTCTACTGATCTCTGTTACAACTGACACTACATTATGGTTAATAGGAAAACATGAAGAGAAAACTTACTGTTTCATGTTGAAAAAGTCATTGGACAGAATAAACATAAAGACAGATCTGAAAACACCTCAGCTAAGGCATCAGCTATAGTGACAATGAACTTGTTCACCAGTTCTGAGGTTTTAAATAAATAAATAAATAAATAAGAGCATTTATGTCATCATCTCAACACAGATCTACAAAAAACATGCTGCCCAAGACTATCTGAACTGTGATGAGTGGCAAAAAAAAAAAAAATCATTTGCACCCATTCACAGCTTTTATTGTGATTAAGATACAGATTTTTATTTTTATTTTTTTTAAAAACACTGGCTTCAAGTACTGCTTCCAAAAAATTGTTGTTTACAATTTAAAGATTTTGTTTATTGTGAAGAAACACAGCTCAGTGGCCTCCGACACTACTTACCTCAGATACTTTATATTCACATGTGAGTTTCTTTCCCTTCAGACCCTCATTCAATGTCAGAATGAAGCCCATGTAATCAGCATACGCCTTTAAAAACAGAGAAAAATAATTGTTGAAAAGCAGCAAATATTTTATTATTCATTCATTTACCTTAATTTAACCCGGAAGTCCCACTGAGATTAGAAATCTCTTTTGATAGGGAGACCCACCCCAGGTAGAAGCCATACAAAGTCAAAAGCATAAAAAAAAAAAACACATACATGATACACAAAGAACAATATAGATTCTGTACTTATTTATTTTAATAGACCCTTACAGGAATGTGATTTGACATGTCAGTATATCACAGTCTCTGCTGCTAGGATTATTTTTTATAATTGGTCATATAAACCCTCCATCTGTAGTTGAGTGCAACACAGAATGCCGTTGTCAAAAAACTACTGAAAACCTGATGACGGTGAAGGCTGAAAAACCTACTTGAGACCGCTTCCACTTGCCCATGTCAGGCACCATGCTGATCTCTTTCTTAGGCACCATGAAGGCGAAGTTGGCAGTGACTTCAGGTGTGGCATCCTCAGGAGTAGATCCTGGAACAGTGTACATTTAGATTTTAGAAACTGTTAAATGATAACATATCATGCAAGAAACTTCAATATACACTGACCAGCCACATAATTCTGACCACTGAAGGACAAAGTGCTATTAATTTTGATTATTTCATTACAACAGGACCCGCGAGTGAGTGGAAACCATTAGGTAGCAAGTGAATATTTAATCCTTGAAGCTGATGTGTTAGAAATGACAAAATGGCTCAGAATAGGATCTGAGCAACTTTGACAAGGGAGAAATTGTAATGGTCAAATCACCAGATCAGAACATCTCCCGATCTTGTTGTTTATTTCCAGTTCAAAGTGGTTAATACATACCAAAAGAATCTCAAGAACAACGAGACCTCAACCAATTGAGCATCTATGGGAGTAGAACATTACTACCACCCATCTAATATTGTGTAGGTTCCCCATTTTCCACAAAAGTAGCTCTGACCTGAGGCCTAGACTCCACCAGACCTCTGAAGGTGTGTAGTGGTATCTGGATCTAGACATTAGCAGCAGATCCCTGATGTCCTGGTAGTAGAAAGGTGGACCTCCATGGATCACATTTATTCGTCCAACACCTCCCACACATAATCAATTGTCCTATGATTGGACTTACCTTCCTTAGTCAGAAAACCCAACAACACCTCCAGTTGTGGATACGCTCTAACCCAGTCATCAACATTACAACATGGACCTTAGCAAAGTCACATGGGTCCCTAAGCTGTTTATTTTGCTGCTTCAAGGATGAAATGCTCGTCCAGTGAATGAATAATTAAAATGATCAATATTATTTCCATGTCTCCTGTCAGTAGTCAGAATGTTATGGCTGATCGGAGTATTGTTGCAAAATGCACATCTAATCCATTAGTTTTTATCTGCCTGTCTGTAGTTGTATTCTTCTGACTCTTATTCCAGTCTAGACTCCAATATCATTATACTACAATTAAAAGTCTCCTAAATATAAGTCTGAAGTAGATAGATTATCTAATCCCCCCGCACAACAACTGAAACCTTACATTGTTGCAGTATCCCTTCAGTAGGAACATTCATGACTGATCTGTAACTTGAGGACTACTTTTCAACACACTTAGTCTCCATGAGGTTCTTTTCTACAGGAAATAATGCACGACTGCACAGCGTTCCAAACAAATTAATTTCGTGCAAACTACCATCTGTCAGGTAGAAAAACGAACAATTCGGAAATACATTTATGCAATTTCACACACACAGTGCTAACCAAACAATACTTGGAACAGCAGGTGGGATTTACAAATGTCTATCGAGACCAAATGGCAACTTGTGAATGTACATGGACAGCGGCGACATTTCTGATGCGTTTATTCAGCAGATATTATCTACAGGAGTTTGTCAAATACCTCTTGGGTCAGTGCAGGCTCTTTTCTATAGCTGTTAGCTTTTAAAACGTTATGGCAAAAACGATGGAGAACTTGCCAGTGGTGAACCAAAACATTCAGATGTGCTACTTTACCTGACTGATATTCTGTTTCCGCCATGGTGGGCTGACAGTCTTCTTCGTTGGTGCCATCGGCGTTAAGGCAGGCTTTAATAATATTGCCACCAACAGGCCAGTATAGGAATTACACCTCAATTACACCAGGTTCTACTTTATGGGGAGTTTCAGTAGTTGAACGGAAACATTCTACTATCACTACCTTGTTTCTCATTCTGGGGCCTTCACATTCTATTATAAATCTGCTAAACCCACAAATTAAACAATGTAAGTGATAGTAAAATAAGTGACAAAACATCCCAAACCAGAAACCATCCTTACCTTTTGTGTCAGTAGCAATACAATTGACACATGAAGCTCAGAGGCAGCAAAACAAACAATCTGTATGTGTGTTTGTATGTATTTAATGTTACTGCAACACAATATATACTATTCATAGATTTGACTGCTATAAATGTAGCATCCAGGCTGCAAGAACATTAACTAAAATCATATGGATCTGGCCATATGGTTGAAATATACAGAAGAGGAATAGGGCCACTGATGAAAAAAATTAAACTAAGGTCCAACAAACATTTATTATTATTATTATTATTATTATTATTATTATTATTATTATTATTATTATTGTTGTTGTTGCTGTTGTTGTTATTCTGAGATTATGTTAGATTTCTGAGAAAAAAGTCAGAATTCTGAGGGAAAAAGCTCAGAATATCAAGATTAAAGTGTCAGAATCCTGAGGAAAGAAGTCAGCATTCTGAGATTAAAGTCAGAAATCAGATTTTTTTTCAGAATTCAGTTTTTTTTCCTGACATTCAGGGAGAGTGTCCCATTTGCTTCATGGCATGCAGGAGGAGTACAGCAGGCTGACATAATGATGGATTGAGGTGATTTTTTTTTTTTTACATATCTGAGGGATTCCTGAGGAAGCCATGTCACTATTAGATGAGCTAAAGGAAAACAGATATCAGTGACCTTTTCTTCAAATTTATGCACACAAGTTTAAAAACATAATATTCACTCACCTTTTGGTCATCTGAGAAAAAAGTCAAAACTCTGAGATCAAAGTCAGAATTCTGACTTTTTTCTCAGAATAATAACAAAAATATATTGGACCTTAATTTTTTTCAAAGGCCCTAATCCTCTTCCATATTTGAAATCTTCATTATCCTTAGAAAATCAGATAATACTTTTCTTGCCCCAAGTCGAACCTTTGTACAAAATTTCACCAGTGAAAACTAGTGAAAACCATCTGACTCACAAACTGTAATCACAGAACCTGGTGGAGGTAATGCTCAAACATAATGCCATGTTTTTATCATTGTTCCCCACTGTTATCATGCCCGCATTCAGTCACACCCACCGCATAAACGGAGCCACTTTGAGCAGCTGCTGTGTTGAGATGATGTTCAGCTGAGCTCAGCAGTGAAGGCAGAGGTGTCCCCGGTGGGTCTGATAACAGTGTAAACCTCCTCTGAATCCCGGACCTTTGGCTCTGACAGATCACAGGCTGTGGGCGTTTCCTCGAAAATAAACGATGTGGGGCATTTACAGCAGAATTATGGTAAGGAATGCACCGTTAGCCGAATATGCTTATGTACACCTAACAAAAGCCAACTTTCGCTCAGTTACAGTATCTGCGATAAAATGGTCAGTTTCAGTAATATAATATAATCCGTTTGTAACTTACTCGGGCCATTTTGTTTGCTAACTGCTGTTGTGTGGTCAAGGAATGTTAGCTAATGTTAGCAAAGTTCGCTAGCTTAAAGGTGAATCAACGGCTGCTAACGAGCGAAAAGTGGGTCAAAGGTGATTTAGCTGTTTGTCAAAAAAGTGGTTGAACTAAAAGTTTAAGAAGTTCAATCGAGAAATTAATGTACTAATATTTAGTTTGAAGCCCCATACGTACGTCGAAAATGATAACTACTTAGTCATTTTGAGAATCGGAAGTTAAAATTATGTCATGAATACTACACCGTTTTCTCAGAATGTTTGATAATTAACACAGATAGTTACTGCTGTATATGTGAAGTGAAGTCAGAGTTGAAAACGTATATATTTACAAACTATTTGACACCAAACATCTCACCTGTTCATCCATTACGGTACAAAGAATAATACGACGTCAGTCAGCAAGTATATATTTCTGGCATTCTAGTTTTTACCAGTGTTGGGCGTGTTTAACTTAGTTCCCATATACAATTTAAAATGTCAACAGTTCTGTCAGACATTACAGACCTGCTACAACTTCATGACTTAAGGGCTTCATATTTTAGGACACTGTTATAACCCAAGTAAGGCCTTTTAATGGTACCTGGCCTGAATACTATTTCTATTCACTATTTATGCTTTGTACAGAATATATCTTTTATCCTGTGTTATTTAGACTATATTGTTATTAACTTTTCTAGCTTTGCATTATAATGTCGCATCTGTATTTCGTTTTTAAATTGTTGATCAACTGTTGTCTGTTTACCTTCTCAGGAGGTAACAGGTCAACTCGCCCCACGGTTAACTCGCCCCATGTAAAAATCGTCCCACTTTCATTAGCTCTTAGCTAACTCTGGTGAAACGTGTGATTGGACAATGTCCTTGTCAAATAAACAGTAAAAGTAAAGTCAATGTGTTGTTGTTACACCTGACCATTAGATTAGACCTATAGAGTAGTTTCACTTGAAGTCTCATTGGATAAATTATCGTCATTCTAATAACATATGTGCTTCTGATAATAATTTATCATATTTCTAAAGTGAAGTTTTGTTAATGCCATTGGAGTAGTTTTTGGTACACAATTAAATTGTGTGGAAAAATAGCTAAAGGTAGCCCTCTAGTGGTCATTGATGTGACCTGACCATCAGATTGGAGTATGGAGCCAGTACAAAAATAAATGGGTCAAGCAGTCTTATTACTTCATCAGCTATGAATGGTCAGTGTTTATGTACTCACCAGTCTTTTTGCCAAAGTACATGCATCTCAGGCTTTTTGAAC
This sequence comes from Ostorhinchus rueppellii, assembly GCA_030068375.1. Lineage (NCBI taxonomy): Eukaryota > Metazoa > Chordata > Actinopteri > Kurtiformes > Apogonidae > Ostorhinchus > Ostorhinchus rueppellii. The sequence goes on from JAQQZY010000005.1 coordinate 40,901,955, forward strand.
TGTATGAACTGCACTAAATTCACTTCATCCTGTGTAAGGGATCATTTGTGGTGCAATATTTTCACCCCTCACACATGATTAAGTCATCTGGTTTAGTCTAGAGTGAAATCAACCTACATACGAATGTGATATTTATTTAATGTATACGTTTTATTTCACAGGTCAAGGTGGGAATGGCGAAACCTTGTGCCTTACTGAAACCCTGTCACTTAGTGAAGCCTGTATCTGCCACTCGAGTCCCTGGAAGGTACCTGACCCATCAGAAGGGTCTGCCCACCTTGCCAGTTCCCCCTCTGCATCAGACTTGTGAACGCTACCTCACTGCCCTTGAGCCCATTGTGGAGGTCGACGAATTGAAGCACACAACAGAGTTGATAGAAGAGTTTCAAAAACCAGGAGGAGTTGGAGAGAGACTTCAGAAAAGCCTTGAGAAGAGAGCACACAGTACTGAGAACTGGGTGAGCACTAAATAAATGAGTTAGACCAATACAACTGTATTTAACTAAAGCTTAAACATTGTAAAGTTAGAATTGTCCTTGAACCTTAAACCAAACCAAATCATTTATACTGTTATGATCACAAAATTGCAAAGGTAATTCATCATCAATGCTTCATAATGGGACTTTTACTTTTGTTCTTCTTTGTCTTGTTCAGTGAGTTTTAGTGGTAGATAAGTATATTGGATCTGTTTAGTGTCACCATAGCACTACAAAGTTTGTCTCATTGATGTGTGGTTTTATTAAATCATTAATAACATTCTCTGGTCTCAGACTATTAGTTTGATTTAGACATTTGCCAATTGAAATATTTGTTTGGATTGTGTTCTGTTGTCTGAAAATTTGTTTTGTTGAGTTTTTAAGCTGGCGTTCTTATTATTGTCAGGTGAATGTATAGAAAGTGTGTACACGGTGACACAGGTTTTTGACTAATCACAGCTGTTTACAGACAGGTAGGGGGTTAAATACATGACTGACAGGTGTTATTACAAATTGCTGATCAAATTTCATCAGATCAATCCTGGATGTATTTCCACTTGTTTAGTCTGTTCCTCAATGTGGAAGCTCGGGGAAATGAAGCCACTTTTATAACGTAAAATGTTGTCTGTATTAGTATTTAGTCTTTGGATTTGGACAGAAAGGAAAGAGCTGCAGAAGGAATTGTGTTAATCCCTGATTTGGACAAAAATGAATTTAAAGTAATATATGCTCTGCAGTATATTTTGTGTATTTCTAGGAATGCTCATCCAAGTTATCTGTGTTTCCCTCTTTCGTGTTTGTGTGTAGTTGTCAGAATGGTGGGTGCAGGTCGCTTACCTCGACTACCGGTTGCCTGTAGTGGTCCATTCAAGTCCTGGTTTGGTGTTGCCTCGTGTAAATTTTAATGATAAACAGGGACAAATAAGGTAAACGCACAAAAAAAATGAGTTTTATGTGATGCAAGTACTGAGATTTCTTTTGACTGCATTTTCACCTTGTAAATATTCCAATCTAAACTGTACAATGAGAATCTGAAATGAGTACTTGTGCCAGCTAAAGGCTATGAAACCATATGGATCTGTCAAATAGTTGAATGTATATTTTTGTTGATTATAATTTTGCACTGAATGAACCATATTGCAGAATAATCAGTGGTTATAATAACCATTGATCATGAACTGCAGTTACTTGGGTGAATTGACTTTTGTTGCCACTCATCCCTCTTTCTATGCTTGTTTTGTTTTGTTCTTTCATAGTGTTATCAAGCAGCTTCTAGATGCCCCAAATTAAAACATAGAAGTGCACGGTCGACTCTTTCAGTCTTCATTGTATTTTCATTATTTAACCGACACAACGTAGGTTTAAATAAAAAATAAAGGTATTCTTTTTTTTAGGTTTGCTGCCAAACTTATTGCAGGTGTTCTGGATTTCAAGACAATGATTGATAAGTAAGTAACGTATATAAATACACCTTTATGACTAGACAAAACACATTGCACTGTTATTCATTTATCCATTGTGGCTTCTTCACAAGAAGATACACATAACTGTTAAGTTATTCTGTTGTTCTGTACCTTTGTCCTCTTCATGAGTCACACATAATCTGTTGGTGTCTTTGACTTTCACTGCATTCGAGGCAGGAAGTATGAAATCACGTGCTGCTTGGCTTTAGCTCTATTCCACAGAACTGCTGAGGTCTAATCTTTCTTTCCTTAAATTGGTGGAAAGCACGAAAGCCTCATAAAGCTATATTTGTCATGAACCAGTTATAACAGTGTATTGTGGCATGACCTTTGATGCAACTTTTTGAATGGATTGGTGTCAGGAATTCCTCATCTAAACTGGAACTTTTTATCATGAAATGTCATGCATTATTTTTTCTTATTTAACACAATTTTTGTTAAAGTGTTTCATCTTGCTCATTATTGTGTTATCCTTACTCAAAAATCCTGATACATGATATTTTGTGACTCAGCTTTTTAATGCAGAGTTGGTATGTCCCTACAGTGAGACTCTGCCAGTGGAATACCTGGGAGGAAACCCTCTGTGTATGAATCAGTACTATCAGGTTCTGTCCTCCTGTCGCATCCCAGGCCTGAAGAGAGACTCGGTGGTGAACCATGCGAAGAGCTCCACACCCCCTAAACACATCACTATTGTTCACAACTGTCAAGTAAGAACTGCCGCAGGTTTCTTTTACTACTGTACATTCTGTAATTAAGTGGACCACATGCACATCAGTATTACTTTAGTTACTATGAGTACCTCATTACCTGTTCAAACAAATGTATATCTTCTGTGGTTGGAATATTATAGAAACAAATATCAAGACCTAGTTACTTTATTCTGTGTTGATTTTAATCAGTTATCATCTGACTTTCAGTCTTCCGGTCTTTCTGTCAAAGTCAATTACTCTGACATGAGGATGCTTTAGTTGGTATTAAATATTTGATAACATGTTCAAAAGGGATTGTTTTACTGTTTGAACTTTTCATTAGAATATCTTTATTGTCATTGAGTGTTTTACGATCTGAGCCTTTCAATGATTCCCTGAAGTGAATATATACATGTAAGCTCTCGCATCTAAAATGAGATACCTGAATGAGGGTTTTTGTTTCTTCTTTGGAAATAGTTCTTTGTGCTGGATGTGTACAACAGTGATGGGAGTCCACTGTCCACTGATCAGCTCTGTGTTCAGCTGGAGAAGATCTGCAGCTCCTCACAACAGACCAACAAGGATCCCGTTGGCATCCTCACCACTCTGGATCGGGACTCATGGGGAAAGACCTATAAGAGCCTTATCAAGGGTCAGTGAACCTCTGCTCTCATTCAAGTCAAAATAAAGGACCACTGACAACTTAATAAGAATGAAAGATGTGAACTTGTCCACAGTAAGAGGAAGTGGTCTTTGTGACAGGAAGGGTAGATCGTCAAACTGTTTGTCAGGTTACAGTTATTTTTTTGCTTCTGTGTGTCCAGACAAGACAAACAAAGAGTCTGTGTCAGCAATCCAAAGGAGTATCTTCACAGTGTGTTTGGATGGACAAATGCCTCCGGTGTCTGATGACATGCTCCGGAGCTGTGCTGCTGTCCAAATGCTGCACGGAGGAGGCAGCCAGTGGAATAGTGGCAACCGCTGGTTTGATAAGACGCTGCAGGTCTGATATTGCATTAGTATGCACACATAGAATCTCAAATATACACCACTTTGTTTCCCACAAGCTGGAAAACTGAAGAACATAACTTTAAAATGTTGGAAACCTCTCTCCTTGGATTCAGTTTAAAGTTAATGGTTAAATTCTTCAGTTTAAGTTCATGCTTCAACTCTCTTTCAGTTTATTATTGGAGAAGATGGAACATGTGGTGCAAACTATGAGCATGCCCCTGCTGAGGGCCCCCCCATTGTGGCCTTAATCGATCATGTTGTAGAATACACGTAAGTATGTTAAAACTGGGTCAATACATGTTTGTTTACATTTGGTCTTATTTGTTTAGTTTTTTTACAACAAAAAGTTAATAGACATTATGAGTATCAAACAGATCCCTCTTTTGTAGACTCTAAACACATTTGTATCAATAATATAAATAAGTGTGGTCTAGATATACTTCTAATGGCAGTGGTAGAGAACTGTGGCTTTATTAAATGCAGTTGTTACCAACATTGTTAGTTATGCCATTTTTCTGGCTCATGTAAAGTTTCTGTTCTCTTGTGTGTGGAACCAGGAAAAAGTCCAAAATAACAGAGTCTCCTGTGAAGCCTCTGCCGATGCCTCAGGAACTACATTTCAACATCACACCAGACATCAAAAAGGATATTGAAGAGGCCAAGCAGAGAATGAACACGTAAGAGCAACTGTTACATGCCATACAGTTACACAGTGATGAGACGGTTTCAGTATCTTTCAGATTCAAGTTCCCAAATTAATTATGCATCAAGTTCCGGGCTGTGACGGTCACATAGGACATTTTATGAAGCAACTGAACATTCTGTGAGGAAAGAGAAACAAAGTAAAAGGCTTTGCTGTTAATTTTCATTACACTGCATTGTTTAACATTCATGTGTGCGTTTTGTAGGTCAAATTCTCCATCCCAGTATGAGATGAGGAATGAGAAACAAATTATTGAGAAACATTCATCACCCAAAAATATGAAGGGTACAAAAACCTGGATCACACAGAGGCTTGAATTAGAACCACTGTATTTACATCTGTTGGTATTGAAAGACATCATAAACCTATATACAGTAATAGAGATAGCACACCTGGAAATCATGCCCAAATTACACTTCTTTCATTCTGTGTGAAGCTTCTTAACAAAACATCTTTAGTCCCAAATCAAACATGTGCACACTAACGTCATACAAACCATGGTGACCAACAAAATAAAGTACATATACTTCAGTTTTGTCACAGTTCATAAAGCAGTAGGAAGGAAGGTGTATTAAAAAACTTCACAAAAGTCATAAAATATGTCCTATTCCTCCACAGACTGGCACAAGATGTGGACTTGAAGGTTGTTGTATTTGACCACTTTGGGAAAAATGTTCCTAAGACCCACAAGATGAGCCCTGATGCTTTCATACAGGTTGCACTACAACTGGCCTACTACAGGTGAGATACTGGCACTGGTACTGACACTAACCCCAGGCAAACAGGGTGGATTTTTCTCTGTTAGTTAAGTGAGTCTTGCTACTTAGTAAAAACGATACATTTTAAACTACATGATTTTCTTACAGAAACTCTGTTCTATACCTTTAAAACTTCTGCAAAGTGATCATAAGATTGGCATTAAATGTGACCAAAAATTACAAGACAATCTTCTGGTGGAAGTCCTTGAAAAAGGAACTTTTATAAGTAGCATCACAAAATCAATCATCAAAAAATGTTAATGGTACTGCTACTCTTACTAATACTGCTTATTAATTTGGTACTTAAATGGTATTTTTATGTTTTCTTTTTTAAGGGTTTAGGTAATAGTTCAAATTGTGAACAGGCTAACATGTTTATTTGTTTATTTATAGTATAGGTCCAATATAATTAATATATACTTAACATTATTTAATAGAAAAGGGCAACAGTATTTGTTTTGAATTATTCACTATCATAGATTCAGATTTTTATTATATTAATATGAAACTTATATAAATAATTATTCACCTTAGAGGAAAATAATCATTTGTTTATCATTAAGTATTAAACTGAATGTAGGACTTCAGTAGTATTTTTTGACTGTGTAGTAGTTTGCCTACAGCCTCCAGAGCTCTGAATCCATATTAGGGATGCTCCGATGCCACTTTTTTCCAGGCCAAGTACAAGTACTTACATTTAATTACTTGCAAATACCGAGTACTGCTATGAGGACTAAATAATATCATTATAGTTTTTAGTTCCTTTTGAAAATGTGCCTTATTGTGGTTGTCATTGGTCTGACTGGAACAAAGTGCTGTTACTGACATTTAATCTGTTGGAATGAGCGTTTCTAAATCAGTCCACCAGAGGGCGCCGCTCTTAATTAACCACACTGGACAAATACCATGAAGAAGAATAAAGTTTTTTGAAAAGAAGAACGTCAGTAATAACAAACATGGTGACAACAGAGGAGGTAATACTAATGTGGATACTAATGTTGATATTGATGAGTGTTGTTGACTTAAATATGTCGGTAGTTTTTCACTACTCTCACAAAGCCGCTCTTTGAAAAGATCCATTGCCTCCACAGTTCCTGGTGGTACTGCTTCTCTGTTTGGGTACGCACAGAGCCTTAAAAGATAATATGATGATTTTTATGGCTCTGGGTATGCATCCGCAGGCTTCGGGAAAATGGACAGAATTATATGAGGAATGTACGCAGAAGACTGACAGTGTATTCCATCTGTATCAGTCTGTGTCTTTAACGTAACTTGCTATTGACGTTACTTTCATCACCATTGTTTATTTTAAAAAACATTTCCACACTACTCCTCCGCCGTGTACCCGCTGCACTATGAGGCGAATGTCCTGCTGCTGCCAAGTGGTATCGGTGTGTTTGTATCGGAGCACTTTTAGGAGTACGAGTATTATTACATGCACTCAGTATCAGACCAATACCCGATACTGGTATTGGTACATCCGTAATCCGTGTGTTAAAGAACATACTGGCATTGCCTCCTCTCTCCTGTTGACAGGATGTATGGACAGAGCTGTGCCACATATGAAAGTGCTTCTCTGCGTATGTTCAGACTGGGCCGTACTGATACAATCAGATCAGCCTCGACTGCCTCTGCTTCCTTTGTTAAAGCCTTTGATGATCCCACTAAACAGGTACACCGACTAGAACTGTGATCAAATTAAACTATTCAGTCTCATCTCAGATTAGCTTCAAGTATTGGCATAGTATCCTCTGTTTTTATCAACAAACCTGCTGTAAATCTGACAAGATAAAAGACTAGAGGTTTGTAAAGTACAGCAGAAATACAGTATGTTGGCCTTTTTGCACACATGACACACATTCTTAAGCATTACTGAATTCCAGATTGACTGTTTTAAGACACTGTAATTGTTGTGGTAATACTGGCCAAGTTTAATATTGTAACGGTTGTGTCTTCTGTTTTCCACAGAACATAGAAAAGGTTGATTTACTGGATAAAGCTGTAAAAGCACACAGGTGGTACACCAATATGGTGAGTATGATTCAGATCCACTTTGTGCTGATGTGCAAGGTTCATTAACGATGAGGGATCAGAGTAAAAATACTCTACATTATATTACCACACTTTTACACACAACTAATGAATTATGTGGGTCTGATACACGATACTTGATGAGTAGATAGAACAGTGTTAAAATTAAAAACTGCCTGCAAACATCATACAATCAACAACGTTACTAGTTTCTTTATGTCTTCATTTATAAATGTCTGGAATAAGGAAAAACCCATTAAGCTATGATACAATCAATGTAAAATCTATTTCCACACTTGTTGCCTATAAACTTAGAAGAAAGAACTCTAAACTTATGATGAAGGCACCAGTGTATTGTATCGTAGAGAAGTGAACTGAATCTATTTACACCCAAGACCTGGTAGATTTATGTGACCACCAGAGGGAGTAGTGAGTCACTGCTGGTATCCCATAGTGAGGAAAACTAACATCACAAGGCCTTTGAAAAAAGTCACAAAATGAGATTGAATGAATGAGAGCCATTAAAGAACAGCTAGAGTCAAAGAAAATGACTGATAAAAGCTACAACTACTGTGGTTGTTTGTTTTCCTGATCCTGAAATTATGTCTTTTAAACTGGTGAGTTTGATTATGAGGCTTATGAAGGTATAAAGCTACTGTGTAACGTTATCTTTGCTAAGTTCACCATTTGCTGATCCTTGGTTCAGTATAAACTGTTACAGTTCTGACCGTGTTTGGGTTGATTCCAGACAGGTCTTTAGTCTAGCTATTGACAACACAAACAGAAGACATAGGTGATTTGTGCTTTTACTGTGGCTGTTTTCTGTCTAAAAACAGAGCTATAATGTAAACTATCAGCTAACTCAGCATATGAAGACTGTTATTTTGACCAACTGTCAACATAAGCTTCTATGAGTTTTAGTTTGAAGAAAGAAAAAAAATCATGGTACCATCATACAGATGTGTGGAAACAATGTTTTTTTTTTTTTTTTTTTTTTTTTTTTTACTTTATTCAGCAAGTGATACAGTCTGTGGATACATGCACATACCTGGATTCCTTGGTGGGTTTCATAGTCCTAAGTGTATTTTGGTACATGACTTTCCCCCGCTGTTTAGAATAAACACAGTGTCAATACCGCATATGACCCCTTTCACAATTAGCATCTGTTAGTGAATTTTAAGAACATGCTACATGATTCTGCAGTGCTGATTGAATTAGTATTGTAGAAATATTATTTGTCACTGGGTTGCATTTGCTCTGCCAACCAGTAATCATATAGGACTTTTGAGCTTTCTTTGACCAGAGAATAGTTTAAATAAGAGATAAGACTGTTACCAATTATGAGGTAAATGTTTTTTAAATAAACATTGAGAAACAGATATTGACTATATCCATGTTTTCGCTTGGTGACAATCGGAATCTTATTCATTAGAAGTGAATTTTGTTACTGTGACATCCGGTTAAGTTGTCTCCTGATTAACACTGCACCCTGTCTGTCCACCCTAACAGGCGATCAGTGGCCAGGCCATAGACAGACACCTCCTGGGCCTTAAGATGCAGGCTATGGAAGAAAAACTCACCATGCCTAAAGTCTTCACAGACAACTCCTATTCTAAAGCTTTGCACTACCTATTGTCCACAAGTCAGGTAAGAAAGCCCTAAATTTGATTAAAATCACAACCTTGCAGTGAGATTTAGAAGAACTCAGGACCCAGATACTAAAGATGTGAAAGCTGCAGGAGCTGAAACGGAGAGGGAGTACACCAAAATATGAAAATACACCCCTCCCTTCTGCAGCACTCTGCTTTTGGTTCAAAGACTAAATGTTAACATTGATGACGTGATGTCTTTTTCATGTTATGAAAGAGTAAAGCCACTTGTAATGATATCCATGTTAACACACAGAGTAGAAGAGTTGAGTCCAGGTCACGAGTGGCTGAATGTAATCAGCATTTGGAAATTAAATCCATCAGTCGTGTATTTAACACTGTCTGAAAACACCCATGATTAGCCAAAGTCTGCATCATAGGGTACATTTTCTACACCGTGAAGACAAACAAGAAGTAAATGCATAAATCCCATATCTCTCATACCATGTGAAGTATAATATATCCTGAACGGTAACTGTGAACAAGAAAAATCAAAGTACAAGTACCAAAATTATCACTAAACTTTAAGTGGATATTATTTAAAAAAAAAAAAACAAAAAAAAAACCAAGCCCAACATTCAACCACTGAAGTTATTTTCTTTTTACAAATGTAAGTAAACTTGACATAATAAATGTGCTGTACTATTTTTTTTTAAAGCAGCACATTTAAAAATGCATGGATAACAATAATGATATTAAAATTACTCTACACAAAAACATTTTGTTCTTTCTTTTCTTTACAAAAACAAAGAATGATTCTGGTGATTACCAATGCTGTTAATTTAGGTGGGTTGTGACATAAACCTTATTTTGGGTGATGGTCTAATACATTTGTTAAGCAATGTAGAATACTTGGAACAAAAATTCATGCTTTGTGCAAATATTATAGACGTGTACATATTTCACTCTTAACATTCTGGCCAAATAATTCTGTTTTCATGGTTTACTTTAGTGCAAATATTAGGTCTAGACTTTTGAGGAAAGTTCTCACCAGCCACTGCTTTCTTATTTCCTCACAAGGTCCCATCCAAGACTGACTGCGTCATGTGTTTCGGTCCTGTTGTGCCTAATGGATACGGTGTTTGCTACAATCCAATGGAAAGTCACATCAACTTTGCAGTGTCATCTTTCAATTCATGTACTGAAACAAATGCAGCACATTTGGCCCAAGCAGTAAAGGATGCACTGCTGGACATGAGGACACTGTTGGAACAAACTCCTAGAGCCAAACTGTGAAGGAGAGGTTGAGGTCTCAGCGATGACTCCAGTGACACGTAATGTACGAAGTGTGACTGAGTAGCACATAAACCGATGACACTTCCACCAACATACAGCAGCTGGTCTGACACAGGCCAGTTCTCTTAACATGAAATAAAATGTCAGTTTGCACTTTAATTTATACTGATATCTGTGGTACCATGACTAGAACTTATGTATTCTTCCACTACTCGAGCAAGAACACATAGGCATCATACATTAAATACATAATTTAGAAAAAAGTTTTGCGATGTAAACAAAGTCTTGTTGCCTGGTATTAACACCAGAAAAATTAAATTAAGAGTATTTGAGTAGTAGATATGACCTACATTGTCATTGTGCTTTTGCCTGATGCACAGAATGCAGCTCCACGATGGCGTTGAGTGAAATCAGCGTCGCTGCATCATGTGGAGTCTGCTGGTGGAAAATAAAATGTGGGACTTTTACACTGTTCAACAGTTGGCTCAGTTTAGCTGCGTGTTCAGTATAGGCTCTATGCACAGGTTAAAACTAAGATTTTTTTTTCCTGCATCAATATTTGCATAATTTTAAATGTGACCAGGAGGCAAATGTTCAAGTTCTACAGATGGCTGCTGTAATGATGTTAGGGCATTTTCTCCATGTATTACCATGTTATGTGGCCTGAGTTTACATCATTGGTGCATTTTACAAATATTTCAACTAATTAACATGACTTGTTTCTCAAGTTAGGGAACTCTGCTTATTAAACAATGAAATGTAATTGAGTAATGAAACAGAATTATGCTGCAGGTTTGAGTAGGAATGATAAATTGCTGTGATCATGGTAATGGATGGTTGGTTTCTACAAAATAAAATTTTAAGTTAACTTAAGGTTTAGTTTTATAAAGAACAAATAAGACTTGGAGAATGAGGGCTGATGGTGGTTTTCAGCCACAGAGATGCCCTTGTCCACAGCCATATACTTTGATGCATGGGTAAACGCTACAGTGGTGAAGGATGCACTCCAGGCTCGTTTCCTGCCCTGCAGTAGTGGCTCATCAAGGCAGGCATGTGCAGCCTGGAGCAGTGGCCCATCATGATTAACTGGATGCCAACACTTCACATGTTCAATATTGAATTGATGTTCAGAGAATGAATGCTGTTAGATTTCATCTAAAAGTAGAGAAAATCAGTCACAAGTGACTTGTCATTGGCTTTGGGTAAATTCAATTAAGGTGTCAAGGCCAGGCCATTAACCTATGGCAGACCAAAATCCTGCCCCCTGGTAATAAGATGTGTACGGCAGCTGATGGTGAGAAATATTTTCATCCCATTTGATTTTTTTTTTTTACCATTTATATACAAGATATTGGTCAATTTAGAAATGACAATTGAGCCAAGAAAGTTGCCATTGTTTAAACTACTGAATGGACTGCATCTCTGGTCACCAACACAGCAACTGTCGGTCATATTTTACCTTAGAGAGGTGACCATCTCTATTCTGCAGACATCTTCAGTGACTGAACACATCAGACAGACCGTTACGATAATGTCACCTCTGCAACCCTTTTGGGTGTTGGCACCTAGGGGATCCAAGCATCACAGCTGTATTTAACGAACAATCTATGCCTGAGCCACACTAGACACAGGACCACGATGTGAGGGCAGAATAGCAGCAAAAACATGCTTCCAGTGGAGTTGCAACAAGCACTTTCCCATTTTAATTAGTAAAATGGTGCATCATTTCATGTATTTTAATCTGACAGACATGTAATAATAGATCCCAGACTGCAAGTAAAACATTAGTGTAAAAGCAATAAAAAAAAACCAAAAAACAAAGCAGCCCAACGTCACTGCTCATCTTTTATTTAGGCACGTCAAGGGACCATGTCCTTCTCTCCACAGTAGTCTGTTAGTGCAACAATTTGGCCTCAAGTGTTCAACACCATACCCACCACCAAGAACACAATCTTTCCACAGCTTCACATAAGGTGAGACTGGATGCACAAGAAGCCCAGCATCAAGCAATGAGCTGATAGTCGGTTATAATCATCTGAAAAGTCAGCCAGTCATTCAATTCATTAGGCATTTAACGTCTAGTCAGTCATTCAAAGCCATTCAGAAATCAAAAAGGCACAAATTCATAACATTGCATGAGTTCTCACTGAGATCAACAGGATGTGTGCTACAGTATTTTGACAGCAAAGATGACATGTGAGCACGGCCCAGTTGGACTAACAACAGTCACAGCACCAACATCATACGCTACATATTCATGGGGAGTCAAGTAGATCTGGAGGATAAAGTAGGCATGTTCCCCATTTCAATTGTAGATAATGGCTCTGAGTACACATCATACCGTTTGGCCACTGACACTGTTATGAGTGGGCTTTATGGTGAAAAGGGCACGGGCATGCAGCCTGACCACATTACTGAATGCCAGTTTCATCACCATTTAGTGCAAAGCAGCCAGTCCTCACACTGTGGTTCAGTCCTGGTACAGAAGAAAACCAGAAAAAGTGCTGTACTTCCATGTGCTGCCGTAGATGGCACCACGATGCAACCGCAACCAAACCTGGTCACCTTGGAACAGAGGCAGGATGGCGTGGTTACTTGCCGTCTCGTGATCTGGCGCGCCGTCATTGGCATACGCGGACACCATTACCTCATCATTGCGCATCAAGTTGATGTACAGCGGCACGTTGATGGCGAGCTTCAGGATGTGAAAGATGAAGACGTAGGTTCCATTCACAGGGCAGGTGAAGCGCCCAATGTGGGTGTCGTACATGTCACCCAGGTTGCTGTGGAGCTGATCGAAAACAATGGGCTGGTCCAGGTTGCCGGGGGCGAAGTTGGCAGTGCGAGAGGCAGTGAAGGCCACTCGCAGTGGCTGGGACAGTGGGTACAGCTGCATTGGGAGCAGGGCAGTATGGTGGTGGCCATGAGGGGTGAGTGGGACCTCCACAGTGGACACAGACAGCGAATCCCCATGTCCGGAATCCACAATGGTGAAGGCACCCTCACGGTCTGGACTGCTCACCTGAGAGGAATCACTCCAGGCTGCTATGAACAAAAAGCACACAGAAGCAGTGGTGACACTACAATACCGACATATTAAGTTCGGAGTGGACCAAGAGGCCTCGAGTCAGTCCTAACATTTGTACATTTATCAGGAAATGCAGAATTTTGTAAGAACAACTTCCTCTTACCATTAGACCAAAGTGATGAAAAAGCCTTCAATGCAAAATGGTGCTCTGAAAATAAGATGCCCATACCAAAGGTTTTACAACAAAAAGCTCTATGCAAAAAAGATAAATGTTGCCGTTTGGGCTCCTACCACTGGTGTTGGGTCTTCCTCCTCCCCGCCGATAGCCTTGTTGGTATCCAGAGTCCTGAGAACATGATACAAACTATTAAAATGGATAGAATTCATAGCAGTATCTGAAACAATTTTGATCAGAGTAAAGATTAAATAGAACAAAGGCAATTCCAATATGAATGTGAACAGAGAAGACAACTGAAAGAGATGAACACGCCAAAAGATAGCGTACAATACACTGTATGCATCTGTAGATTTTTTTTAAATTCATCTCTATTTCAACCAATAATGAAAGGGAAAAAAAAAGTGAGCATCTTATTGCCCTGCGCAAATAGAAACTGGTTCAAGTCTTCAAACTGGAATTATTCTGTAACCTTTAAGAAACGCCACCAACAACCCACTGATCAAACAGGAGGGCTGTGTGCCGTCTCAATACAAGTCATCGTGTATTACAGCCACAAAAGAGGAACTTTTATAGATTTGACTCACTCTAGCAGCATACAGTAGAGGGGTTGAGTCCCTCAGATGACTCTGGGGAATGATGGAGCCTCCTGGGAAATAAATGCATGTCATGCTTTTAAACCACCCTATGGAAGATCAGCTTAGCTTTGGGACAGATGCGATTGGACACCACAACATGAAAACACATCTACTCAAGGACACGAGATTATATGCAGTGGTGAAAACCCAGAAAGCTGATGGTAGATACCTCGATACCAACCAGAAGAACGAAAGGTTTGTGCCAGTCCCTTGCCGCCACGTGTCATACCTCTCACAGATCCTCTGGTGTAGTGCGAGTGGCCAGACCGACTCACACTGCTGCTTGATTGGCTGGGGGACATGAAGATCTGTCCACCGCCACCCCCTGCCACATAATCCGACTGGTACACTAAAGAAAGGAGGCCATGTAGTGAGTGTCAGACAAACCCTGGACTGTCAAATCCATTAAAGTGTGAAACTTCCAAACACTGAACTCAGTAGTGTACCTGGCTGCTGTTCATCTTCTGAGGTGGAAAACTCGGGTGGGGTTTGGGTACTGGCAGTGCTGTACTGGGGCTCAGCAAAAACTGTGCCATCTGCTTTGTATTTCAGGTCCCCATTTTGAGGCAAGGCATTCACCTTAAAGACCTAGAGCAAGAAAGCAGACAATTTTCTTTCCTCTATACAAATTTGCTCTTCTGTAAAAATTGTGTGTGTGTGTGTGTGTGTGTGTCCCAAAATTTGAGGGTTTTTAAAAAAAAAAAAAAAAAAACACAAACACCCACACCCGTCAGTTTCTCTCTCCAGTGACCTCTCCCTGACCTGCAGAGTACATGGTTCAGTCACATGATGCATTTGTTTGTGTGAGGTGTCATGTACCTGGATGCTCTGCTACACATTTGTTACAATGAAAAGTCCACCCAAGCCCTCAGATGCGCGCGTACCCCCCCATCATGACATATCTGCGATAGTTTGTGTCGCACAACAGGTAGAGCCCCCCCCCCCCCACACACACACACACCTCGTAAGAGTTCCATCTGGTTAACTGCTGGCTGCTTTATGCATTTCCTCACATAACAGTTATTGTGCTCCTGAAATAATTGTTAAATTATTGTTGGGCATGTTCAACTTTAGGGTAACCCCCCTTTTTTAGTAATGCATGACCACAACTAGATTTGAGGGCATCCTGAACAATCATTGGTAATAGTTTGTCGTTTTTGCATGTACCGTATTACAACATGAGGTCACATTTCCCTGAATGATTTTTGGTGAGTATGTTCGGGGG
>JAQQZY010000005.1:40917049-40929440 GCA_030068375.1 Ostorhinchus rueppellii
CCCCCCCCCCCCCCCCCCCCCCCCCCCCCCCCCCCCCCCCCCCCCCCCCCCCCCCAACGACATCTCACCTACAGCACCAAAATACCTGGAACACACCTAGTGAGATGGACGGTGTAGGTAATCCTACTTTCACCTGTGAAGTTTTGTGCTCTGGTAAAACCAAAGCCCTGAACCCAGAGTCTTTTGAACAGACTTACTGACTGGATGTTTGGGAACTGTGCAGAGGGAAGATTTCGCCTTGTGGGGGGTGTGGAGAAACTTTGTCCCTGAGAAGGACTGGGGGTGCGAGAGGATGCCCCGTTACAAGGCGACTGCTTCCCTGAATCAGTTGCCGGCGTCTGAGGAACAAGTGAACAATTAAACATCCATCACAGCAAGTGTTGCATCTCATGAAATGACTGATCATAGTACAGTTACAAGAGGACGGGTTGTCTTCTCCTCCACGACAGCTGAGATGGTCGACGCCCTGCGATACAGTGGTGGTGAGGGAAACTCCTTTGTTTCAGTCAACTGCATTGGCTCCTGCAGAGACAACACTTCAGTGTTCATAGCTGAAACCTAAACCCAATCCAACTGCAAAACAGTAGCACCTTACATGAGGTAGGTCCTTTGAGGAAAGCTCCAGATCACAGGTTTCCGAGCGCTGATCCCCGTTAGTCAGGCTGTCTTTGCGTTCCGTAAGCCTGGTAGGCAGTGGGGTGGACTGAGTGGGGGATGAGGATGAAGTGATGACAAGTCAAGTGATTTCCAATGAAAGTCAGAACAGTCTTCTCAGACTATAAGAACAGTGCTTACATGCAATGCTTTGGGCAAGACTTCACCTGGGCTTCTTGAGTCTGTTGGAGGAAAGAAAAAACAGTTTCTCCTTCACATGTAATAAAATACTTTCAGACAGAAAATCATAGGGATGACCCATAAAAAAACAAAACTGTAGAAGTCATAGTATCTGTTGTAGGTTTATGATGTCAGGCACTAATCAAGAAACTGTCTACAGGTGATACACACTTTGGCAAAGTATCTCAACCTAAATAAGGGGGGGGGGGGTATAGAATTTTTTCCCAGATCAGTGAACAGAGTTACTGAACAAGTGGTATCAAAGTTTATGAACTCCCTGTGACGTAGATTTGATGCACGTTTAATAACTATTGACTATCAGTTTGATGCATTACTAACACTACAGATTCAAGTAATTTCCTTAAAAATGAATTACATTTCTGATTCATGCTGGATTTGGGAACATGCACCATTTATGCATTCAATAAACCACTTCCTTGAAGGTTTTCTGCAGAGGACCAATGACTGGGCCAGTAGTTCTGGCTCACAGCTGGAGGTGACTGGGCTTTTTGGGAGGGCAGCACAATCCTTAGGCTTCACAGAATGTATTCAAATATCCTCACCTACCTAAAATAATTGCTCCCGTAACTTTTTTTTCCCCCCAGAACACAAACCTTAAACAGGAATAGAGTTTGATTGGGGGGGGGGGGTGGTCTTTTGTCAAAAAAAAAAAAAAAAAAAAAAAAAAAAAGAAAAAATTACTTTGGAATTATTTTAGGAAGGTGACAATATGTAAACGCACTGGGATTTTGAGGGCCATTCTGAAACCATACAACCCCTGGTTCTTGGCCAACTTGGGTTTTCATTTGTTTTCACTAAAAGCCATGCGTTCCTTTCTCGGTTTCTCTTGTGCAGTGCATCTGCAGCAACACAATTTATCTGTTCAGAGAAAAGTCAAGTGAAGAGCTCAATTTGTCTTAGAGTTGTTTCTTCCTGGTCTGGTTCTGATTAAACCAGGTTAAAAACCCTCAGTCACATGATCTCAGTACTCTGTGAAAGATTACCACACTTACAACTTCGACAAGACGCTAAAGCTATGAAACGTTAGTGAGGGTACTTAGAGTTAGAGGGTCTTCAGTCATGTTACCCAGAGGAGAGGGGGATGCAGACTGCCGTCTCTTCAGTCTTGAATGGTTGTTTGTAGGGGAGCCGTCACTTTCCAAAAGAGAGTCCTAAACAGGACAGGGTGATTTTAAAACAATGATGAGTACCCCTCAAACAGTCTACACAGTCAGTATTTGATCCTGGATGGTACATAAAGAACACAAGTGCTACAAGTCCAATTCCACCTGCATGAAACTAAATGAACCATGGATTTTTGTAATCAGGTCTTCCAAGTGCCGTTTCCTCAGGATGGGGTCTTTCGGTAGGGCAGAGTGGGACTTGAAAACCTCTACAGGTATCTCCATATCCACTGCCTGTCACGATCCAGAGGAGCATAGTTTAGGAATATTCAGCAGAAGAGTATAGTTTAGAGAACACATTTGTACTTACCAGTTTTACATTCTCTCCTCGTTTGGTTTTCCTCTGGGGAGAAGAGAACACCAGTTAGCTGAACTGTGGCTGCCACCGCTGAGCGATTACAGCCTGTACAATGGCTTTACAAAGCATTTCACCAGCTAATGACTGCATGAACAGATGGGCGTCAGCGCTCTCCCAGAGTACTCTGCACAGGAAAACAGTGACCTGTAGTTCTCCCTGCATCAGCTGCTGCTCACCAGCCCAAACCCAAGTGTCGGATCACATAAGAGTCACCATTATCTACATGGAGGTTACAGTCTCAGATAAAAAACAGCTCATCTATCCATTTTGGGGACATCCTAAATGTGTAATTTTCAGAAGCTACAGAGCAAACAAACCACAAAGCTCTGGAAAAAACCTCACATTATTCATAAACACAGGTCAAAGACAGGAGGAAAGTTATTGCAGGAGCTGCAGGAAAATATTTCATGTCTACCAGAGCCCACTATCACCTAAGCAATCATTAATGCTCACATTTCTGGACCGACACCAGATAATGACCCAAACACAATAGTAGGAATGCAGCAGTGAGTTCCCCTTTGGCATCAGTGCATCTGTTACAGCAGCGGTTCTCAGCAGGGGGGCACTGGCATGGCTGCAAGTACTTAGCCTCAAAGCATAATTACCATAAAGTCATATTTTTGGCCAAATTGTGGTATCTGTGCAACTTTACTTCATTTTTAATCATTGCTGTGCCCTAAAACAAAAAAAAAACCACACACTTTAATGACAAACTATTAGTTTCTACCTAAACAGTCAATGTGTAGGGTTTCATTTGTATAGAATAACTGCCAAACCCAATAACAAACTGCAGCTTTGGGCAGGGCTGTACACACCTGAGGTACCCGTCATCTGGACCACAGTATGAACTGAACAGTGAGAGGAAGTACATAATCCAAAACTCCCCCTACCTCAGTGCAATAGCCACAACACATGTTCCTTAGTACTGCCTGTATAGATCCTATTGGTTGTGAGTCTCATCTGCAGTATAGAGTTAGATTTTGTTCATCTCAGGAGTTCTAGTAGTACGTGTGTATTAATATTTTAACCCATTTATACCAGATGCTGTGCTCACTGCACCGCCTGCCAGTTGTTGCATAGCGCAGCTTTAAGTCTCTTTCCCAACATATGAGATTTTTTGTAAAATGTTGGTGCTAAAGGTCCACATTTTAATAAAATGTAAGAGTCTTACCTTTTAAATGCATTTTATTTCATGTTTTATGTGCTTCAGAGGCTTAGATATTAAGGTTTTTATAGACGTTGACAATTCTTAGTATTTTTTCAGAAAACATTTACCCTGGTCAGTATAGGTTTTTAATAGGAATTTTAGGTAGAAATGGGTTATTTTGAAGCCTTTGCACATTTCTACTTTAATACTGTGATTTTTTTTTTTTTTTAATACACCCCTTTGCTGCCAATCTGATTTTCATTGCTCCTGTGACAATAGAGATCTAGTCTATTCTATAACTGGGGCATATTTAACTTGCATGTGATCTTCATTTCAAACTGAAAATTGATCATCTGCACTGTGTACAATAATATTCCTACGTTATGACGCTGCTCTGATCATACGTGTTGACAGATTGAATGTAGTTTCACCCCGCTCCTTGACCAGCTTCACTGCGTTAGCCTAGACTGCTGTTTCTGTGCATGTTCATACAGATGATATGGGATTGTTTTAAGGAAGCACTTAAATGACCAGTTGAAAGTAAACGCTTCTGTCGTCATCATCACTGTAGCAGAACAGGAGGAACAGTCTGGTATGTAGGAGGGCCTGGGCAGCAGAAACATTAACCACTGTGTTACGGAGATTAATGCAATGTCAGATTATGCCACCTTAGACTAGAGTTGATATTGGATCATGATAACTGTAAATGACAGGTCAGCAGCTGTGACCCGTCAGAGGACACCTCACCCGTTTGCTGTCAGATTGCTTCTTCGAGGTGACTGGGACTTTAGGGATGAAAGTGGCAGCGCCTCTCCATGGTTTATGAACAGTAGCCTGTGGCGATACAGCTCCATCCGGAAACTCCATGTCCCAGCAGTCAACAGGCTCCTGCTCCTTCATGGCCTGGAAGTCATTCTTCCAACTCTGAGGGGGAGGAGCCTTCATGTCGGTCAGGTACAGTCTGTTGAAAAACTGCCATATCACCAACAGTATCAGTGGATCCTGGTGCATGCTAGTAGTCAGTAAAGAAATCCATCTGGGAAAATGGACTTACCTCCTTTTTAGAAGCTTCATTTGGTTTGGAATTCAAGTCTGGAAGGGCCAACAACAAGAACAGTTTTCACAGACAAGTAAAGGCTTAAAGTTGTTTAAAGCTGCAGTGAAATATTCAATCAGTGATGGTTTAATCATTTCTAAGAAACAAACTGCATTACAGTTACCTACAGTTGGTCAAATGTAGGGGCTTATTTTCTGGCCAGGCTGAAAATCAAGTAAACCAAATGCCTTTTCAGTTTTGGAATGTGGTTCATGTGAACTGGAAATATAATATCTGAGCTATAGATAAATTAATGTTTGTTATTTCATAACAATAGTGAAACTAAAAAGCATCCTGACGCACTCGCATAACCTGTTAAAGTACAAATGAATTTGTTTTTCAGTTTAGTCATTTGTATGTCTAAGCACTTCACCATTTAGTCTTCATTCTGAGTACATTTCTGCATCTGCACAAAGCACTTAAACCCATGTACAGAGGTCAAGTGTCACCAGTGTTCAGCTCCTGAATTACCCCACCAGAAAAATGCAATACAAAGCAAAAGTCACTTAAATAATCTAAGAAAAACAACACTTCAGGGACTCTTTAATGCAAAACCCCAGTTTTACTACAATCACCCCAAAGGGAACACATGGCTGCATGAGCCATTTTATCCCCTGTTGTAAACAGTCTGACAGTATCTGAGTAGTGAGTTCTCACTGTTTAGACTGCTCGAGCTCGGCAACACCTCCGTGGTCTTGTTGGGTAGAGGTGGCTCATGGCTGAAGTACTTGCAGTTTGACAGCCTGGTGAGCTCCTCTTTCAACAGCTTGACTACAACGACAGGAGTGCATTAAAAAACAAATCTAATCTTTACAAAGACTTTGATCTAAAAGTGAGACTTTTACAGTTTTCCAACTCACATGTCGATCCAGCCACTGGTTTGTCTTTTCCATCCAGGAGGTCCAAGTAGACCAGAGCTGCTTTCTCCATCTGTTCATCTAAACTAAAATACAGAGAAAAGAATGAAATAGTAAAAAGATGTTGAAACATGGCATTACTAAGGTCTGCCAAGTCACTAATCATCAATACAACACAAACTACTGTTAAAACCAACAGATTATGACTGATAAGGCAGCAAGACAGAAATTACAGATATTTACGCCTGAATATCATTGATGAGTCACTGGATTTCTCAACACCACTGAGGTACAAGAACAAACCCCATCTGCTTATTGCAATGACAGGTTGTATTCAGACAGCAGGTCAGAGTGGCACAAATCTGATTTTTTTTTTTTTTTTTTTAACTCAAATGTGACAAATTCATTTTTCTTATGACAGTAAGTGTCATATTGTAATCTTTCCAGTTATGCTCTAGGACACTTTCATGCAGTTCTGCAAGTCAGTCTAACCAATCCTATTGCAATAGCATTTTCTATGCCAATCAAAGAGTCAAGAATTCACTGGCCTTCGTGTCTTCTTCAGTGTTGTGTGAATTTATTATCGCTTTGAAAAACGTAAACTGAGCAGTAACTCTGCATGAGCGCCCAGGCCTGCAGTGTGAACGCAGCCATAGACTTGGGGTCCCAACATGCATTAAGGTGACCCACCTGAGGCTGTAATCTCTCTTGACTCCCAGCAGGATGCTGAGCTGGTTGAGGCTGTGCAGCTGCTGCGCTGGGATGTGGGGCGCCTGGTTGTGTCCTGCCAGCAGGTCTTTTCTAATGTGCTCCTGCTGCAGCCTGTGGAGGACGTGTTGGACCTGGAGCACGGTGCTCAGCTGTCTCCGCTCTGCCTCCAGCTTCGCCACCTGCTCCTTCTTCGCCACCTTCTTCTGGGCCCTCAGCAGCTGAAGAGGAAAGAAGCAGATCTGTTCAGTCTGCACAGAAGTACAATCTGATCCCATTCTGCAGTTACTGATTGAAGGCTGCAGCTTCTTAGCCAGTATGTTGCTCTTGGACATCTAATTTGACAATGAAACTTAAGACTAATGGTCAAAACGATGTCAACCAAGAAAGTTGTCTTGACTAAAATTATCCAAATACTTTTTCAATGCAAGGCAAAAGCATGTGTACACGTGCTGTTGCATGTTAAGCACAGTAGTAAGAACTGAGTGTCATTTCTCAGATCCCAGCAGAGGGCGCTAGAGCATTGTGCACTACAACCACCAACCCTAAAGAAAAGTAGTTTGTCCCAAAGAATGTTCATGTGCATGTAAAGACTTGCATGTTCTCCTTTTTCACATTTGGTTTAAATACTATAGACACAGGTTATGGATTTCAGACAGAAAAAACAACACAAAGCCATGATCTCTAGGCCTGTGGTGTGTTCAGATGCACAAGTACATTCTGCAGAGTCATCAGTAGATGACCAGTCAGTTGTGGAGCCAAGTATGTTCAGCTAATTCAGGACTGAGGTCTTTGTCAGCCATGACATGGAGCATTTACCTGCATGCGATGGGAGTTCAAGACCTTCAGGAGCATGACACTTGTACCCTCCAGTGCCTGAACATTTGATGCTCTTCTGTTTGATTGTTTGAGCCTCTTTAGGACTGATGAGTCAGCTGATTGTTAGTCATCCATACAAAACTGAACAGTGCAATTTAATTCAGGAACCAGTTAGTGGCTGTATGCCTAGCTTTAATTTGATGCTAGTGTGGTGGGTTTAGGCATGTGGCATTTCTAGTTTGCATTCCATTTAGTGATGTTGTGCATAAATCTGTGGCTTTCTGTTGGCTTCTAGAGATAAATTTGCAGTCAATCAGGTTCCAGAAACAAGAGAAAAATCTCATTTCTTTCACCAGCAGATCTACAGCACCTTCAGGGTAACCGACCCTACACAGAGGACACGCAACCTTTAACCTTCTGTTAAAATGACAGGACTAACATTCTGAGTCAAGCCATCCAGGGTTTTGTGCAGCTCCTGAGCAAATGCCAAGTTATGCAGCACCTCCTCGTACTTTCCTACAGCTGCCTAAAAAGACAAGAATGGGGAACATCAACCCAGACACACACCACATTAATTTTAATGGATAAATCCATCAGTATTATACAGCCACCTCTTACCATCTGATCCTTGTTTAGTGTCGCTCCTTTTCTCAGCCTCCTCTTGTAGTCCTCCAGTTTTAACTGTGGGTACACAAGACCATCACAAAATCCACGCTCCTGCTTCCATCAAACCAGCTTTTAAACTCTTATTCCTTTTGTCCTACCTTCTTTTTCTCCAAGTTGCGGACCTTATGTTTGAGGCAGATGAGACCATCCTCTATGTACATTTCATATCCAGAATAGACGGTGGAGACCTCCAGGCTGAGCTGCAAACAGCCGAGCCCACCAGGTGAATCCACCTTGGGGCTCCCATCCAACACTTGGTCCTCTGGGCTTTCCTGCCCCTTGTCTAGAGACCCAGGGAAGGAAGACATATCCAGGGTGGGGGAAGGAGACAGCTGCACCATGATGAGTTCCACACTAGAAGGAGAGGAGCAACTAAAAAAAAAAAAAAATGTAATAAATAAATTGGAGTCAAAAGCAAATGGTGACCTGTGTTAATGTGTCATGCAGCTGCCACAGAGGATGCAGCCGGTGCCAAGCTGAGCACAGATGGAGGTGGACTCAGTCTGGACGGACGCCAACCCCGTGACAATGCATTTACGCAGCCGTCTGAACTGTGGGTTTCTCTGGATGGACCGTGAACGTAGCACAAGCACAGAACAGCAGCTCAGAATACGCACAATGAAATAAATGGGTTTAGCAATCATATGAATAGGTGGTGCATCCCTCCTGCAGGTCACGTCACGCGGAGGTGGGGTTGACATTTTTAGGAGTGACTTAATAAACGCAAAAAGTAACGAGTAATTAAATACATATCCCCACGCAGACACACCTGAAGTTCACCACAAACACTAGAAACAGTCCCGGTGTTCAACTTTCACACCTCTGTCATGACATGCATTTTCAGCCTGTGAGCATTTAATCCAAGTGCCACGCCACGCAGACAGCTGACCCACCTCGTGTCTAATAAATCCCCACGGGAGAGCAGCCCAACATCCGAACCCCCCTCCCCCAAAACAAACAAACAAACAAACAAACAAACAAACAAACAAATGGACCCCACTCCACACCGACCTGACGTGTTGTTAAGCTCGCAGAGGCCACGCCGGTGTCAGCTCATACCTTTATATACCCCACGGCCACGGGGGAAAGAAAAAAAAAAAACCCGACCACATCCGGTTCTGGTTCTGGCACCTGTCACATGATCCGGAATGAAACCCCAGCACCGAGTCCGTGTGGGTCTGATGTGTGGACATTCAGTTGTGTGGATTTATTTCACTGCACGTGTCCTCCCGTGTTTCACTAACGTTATTTTAAAGGAACAGAAGCAGAAACGCAGTCCACATGTGACATGAGTGGGTTTCACTGAGGGACAAGTGAAATGGAAAACAGCTGACCACAGTGGAGCTGTGTCCTCTGGAGTGGACAAGAGACTCACAGCTTTACTCCAGAAAAAAAAAAAAATCAAAATTAAATTAAATTAAAGTAGCATGGGATCTGTATCCATTCCTTTACTTTTTTTACTTTCTTGGTAAATTTTTTTAGTGTAGTTTTATTTCAAGCACATAGAATCAAACAACAGAGCCATCCTACATGATCAAACAAATTCCCCTTAAATAATCTCTCAGCTGGCATGTCTGTTTCTGCACAGGAAATGTCATACCATAGCAACGTGGCCCTATTGTTTATCTGTTGCTAGGTAACTCACTTCAGTGATGATTCTACACTGCAAAAGAGAGGTGTTTGAAATTAAAAAAAAAAAAAAACTGAGGAAAAGGTCCTGAAAACAAGTCTATGCAGCAAGATCATTTTACTTGATAAGATTTCTTGAATTAAGATTATTAAATCTAGAAATAAGCATGTCTACAGACAGAGGTGATTCAAGGGTCTGCTGGGGCCCCAAGCAGAAATTCACAGGGCCCCCCCTCTAAACAAAGTTGACTTTAATAAATCACCATAAAATTGTGAACAGTAAATGTTTTTATTTTGAAAGTTAACATTTTGAACATGTGAATGGACATTTTTAAAACTTATAAAAAATAATTTAAAATAATAATTTAAAGCAAAATAATTTAAAACAAAAATAATGAGTTTCCTGCTTAAAACAAAAAAAATTAGCACAATTCAAAATACAGGCCATTTGCAGTATCACTCAAAAATACTCATAGTACACAAAAAGCAGTGTTCTTGCTAAGGCGAGTGGACAGACTCGCAGCAGAGCCTATAACGTTCTCTGCTCGCAGCATTTAAGCATCATTTATCCTCATTTTTTCCACTTACCTCTGTCTTGCTTTTTCCTCTCTTCATCCTCTTTTTTCTCTTCCTTTTATCGCTCCCTGATGGATCGTTCCTCTTCATTTTCTCAAAGTCATTATTTTGTTTTGACAAATGTGATCGCCACTTTACTGCAGTGACGTGTCAACTCTTGTTCACCATCTAATGGCTTGGGAGCCCCAAGCAGCTGCCTGGTTTGTGACAAGAATCGCCTCTATCCACAGATGTATGAACACTTAAAGTAAGAAATTAACTTTTAAAACAAAATAAATGATCCAACACTTCTAAATCGAAGTCTGTTTTTTTTCTAGATAAGAATCAAATCATTTGCAGTGCATGATTCTGAGCATAACAACGTGACTGGCCATTGTAAGGCTACTGTACTCCAAATTTACTCAAATATTGGACATATGAACTTTTTGTTTTTATTAATCTGTTCCTTGACCTAAAAGTCTGCCAAATCCCAGCAGTGAGCTTTTTCCACATTTTGTGTGATGCCTGAGACACACACACAGAGTCCACTTCGCTTTTTCTCACATGTACAGTTGTGTTCCAAATAACTGCAGTCCAACATGACTATCCAGATCAATTACTGTTTCGGGTAGAAATCCTATCACTACATGGCAAACAGTTTACCAGTAGGTGCAGCAGAGTTGTGTAAAACCTACAGACCCAACATTCATGACATGCATGCTCCAATAAAACAGTACAATCAGGGTTCCAGGACAACTACAGGAAAGTTTTGTCGTGTCCAGCCCAATCCCTGGACCTTAATCTAATAGAAAAGTTGTGAAATGACATCAAAAATGTTGTTTGTGATTAAGGTTGCAAAGGGGCAGAAAATTTCCCAAAAATTTCCAGAAACCTTCCATGGTAAATTAAGCTGGGGAATATTCCAAATAGGAAACTTTCTATGGGAATTATTGGAATTTTTTGGAATTTGTGGGAACAAACTGGAAATTGGGGGTAATTTAAACAAACTGTATCATATACAAACATAAATGTAAATATTTTTGTTTTGTCATAAGCAAACATCCATGTAAAACAATACAATTAAAAAACATGACATTTCAACAGATTTACTTGAGTAGAACTTTAGTTTTAACTTTTGAACAATAAATAATCAATTATTTTAATGAACAACAAAAACATGTAAGTAATACCATAATAGATCAAATATATTTACCCCATAATATTATAAAAACAGGCTCAACTGTGTGGCTTCAATAATCTGGTGCTTTGGGCTCAAAAGTGTGGCCTCCAGGGTTTAAGCAATCATCTGTGCATGTGATGGAGGAGTGCACAGTGCATGCGGAGGGCGTGGCCTCAATAGCCCTGCAGTAAGCAGTGCTGTGTGCATGTGATTGAGATGTTTACTTGCATTAATTGTGGCTGTTTTCACCAAGATTATGCTACAATATATTTTCCCAAACTATATTTAAGTTCCCTGTTGAGGGCCAACCTTCACTTAGGTACATTTATTTTTTATTCCCATAAATTCCCGTTAATTCCCGCAAATTCCTGTTAATTCCCATGGAAAGTTTCCAAATTTCTAAATTCCCTGAATTTTGCAACCCTATTTTTGAGGCAAAACCAAGAAATGCAATTGTGGAATGTCGTCAAATCCTCCTGGGCTGGAATACCTGTTCACAGGTAGCAGTGGGTCGACTCCAGTAAACACAGATGTGAAGCAGTTCTCAGAAACAGACATTATACAATGAAATATTAGTTTAGTGATTCACATGAGTGCTAAACCCTAAAGGTTTTTCAGTTTATGCAGTAAATACTTGAATGAAATTCAATCACATTTTATTTATATTGTACCAAATCATAACAAAAGTTATTTCACAACACTTTACATATAGAGCTGGGCAAAACCAGATCCTCAAGCCAATTTACAAACACCCAACAGAGTCCTCCAGGAGGAAGAGAGAGAGTAATGGAAGAGAGAGAGAGAGAGAGAGAGAGAGAGAGAGAGAGAGAGAGAGAGAGAGAGAGAGAGGGGGGGTGGTGGGGGAGCGATTTGGATGCACAGCAAACTAAACTTGAACTGTTAAAAAGTAGAACAGCTGCTGTTAGTTTAATCACCAGAACAAATGTCCATAACTGTTAATACGAGGACAAATACAAGTAGAAGTATTAACAGAGGATGGAAGATAAGGTTCTTTTTATGGTCAGTAACATGAACCACTCACTGAAATGCAACTGCTTTTAACCCATGACTAGCAGATGCAGGAGCACACCACACACTGCAAACTAGGAGCAGCAGCATTACCACATCAAGCGCCAGCAAATGGGGGGGGGGGTTAATGTCTAGCTCAAGGGCACATCAGTCAACAACTTTTCCAGCCAGTCCATGGAATCAAACTGGCAACCCTTTGGTCACGAGCTGACTCTACAAATGTACAACTAATAGAAACCTCGACCATCTATGTAACTATGTCCAGTAATAAACACGATCACATCTATGTGGATAAATGAGTCAAATTTGAGTTTGGAAAGAAAAATACA
>JAQQZY010000005.1:40968721-40981178 GCA_030068375.1 Ostorhinchus rueppellii
TCAAAAAACCCCCCCCCCCCCCCCCCCCCCCGATTGTATAGAAGTAGGAGTTGAAAACCATGCCTCTTGCAGATGTTAAACTCTAGATTTTGTCAGCGAGAGGCTTTCATTTTTCATTTTATGTACTAAATGGAGCTGCTAAACTGCAGGGAACCACATGTTGTATAATTATTTCTCACTGCAGTGTAATTTCAGCTTTTCTGATTGTGGAGTGGACCCTGAAGTTAATATTTTTTCCCCCTTTAAATATTTTAAAGATTCAGAAATTTGCATTGTGTAGTTTTATAGATGCAGCTCTTATGAGCTATTTTTGTTGTTATCATTATATTTATCCAAACAAATGCGTCTTTAATTGTACCAGGCATTAAAATGAACAAGAAATGGAAGAAAACAAGGGTGGTCTAATAATTTTTTCCGTGACTGCATATTAGTCTCTCAAGCTGAAGCAGAGCCAAAAACAATGGCAGACTGAAAGATTTGTAAATATATGGCAGCATGAAATATAATAAATAATATAGTACTCAGTAAGTCAAATAAACATTAAAAACAGTTATTAGATGAGTCAAAAACTGATATAAATCTAATTTGTGTTAACCCAGATTCACAGTGGTGGGCAGTTTTAGAATTTGGACTTCACCAGTTTCTAATGCTTCCAGTTTCCTCTCATCTTTTCCTCTCAGCTCAGACGGATATCGATCTTCTCCTCCATGAAAAGCCAATAATGTTTTTATTCCTTCGCAATTACAGACACTTGCTCCACCGCTCCCTAATTTTTAAACACATAAGCCCTCCTGCACTGCAGCTCTGTTATATTTTTATTAACACCAGTAAAGTACAATGAGCAACGGACTGACTTTACAGCCTCCTAAAGAATCCCTGCAGACCTCAAAGAGTCTGAGTCAGTCCTGAACGTGACCTCCTGCCTCAGGGCTGCACATTCAGCAATTAAAGGCTTAACAAAGGGTGGCTAAAGCAGCGCTAATTGAGATCAGAATTTACCTGACCACACAGTATTGAGTGGGTGTGTGTGTGTTGTGGAGAGTGATGGAGTGTCTGCTGCTCTGGGATAGAAAGAGATGAGGAGTAGGGTTTTCTGGGCACTGGGGAGATGAGGTACCGCCTGATGAGACCAGATACAAGAGTGAAAAAAGAAAGGGAGGAACAGGCCGAGATAGATACAGAGCGTTTATATGTGTTATTAAACTCCACAGAGCAGTGTATAATCCTGTTCGACCTTGGCTAATCGACGACTGGTATGTTCTGAAGGATGGACAGATGTGAAGGAGGCCGATGAGCGAGAGCCAATTAAAACCCACTCCCAGTGGATTAGAATTATCCAACCACTGGATTTTTTAAATCATTTTTCCTGTGAAAGAAGCACATTCAAACATGTCTGGGCACTCGGGTGTGTCCCTGCTGAGCTTACCAGACTCCTTGAGGATGGAGCACCTCTGATAGCTGGAGGATCGCAGGTTGGGAGCGCGCACGTTGTAGAGACGGGCCTTGTCGATGCGAGCGTCAAACACGCGCAGAAGTGGCTCTTTCTCCTCCCACTGCGACATGATCTTGTTGTCGATGAAGGTGGCGAACATCTGCGTCTCGATGAAGTGGGAGAGGAAGGGCAGGTAGGGCTCAGGCTGGTCTGACAGGAACGAGGCCTGGAGGGAAGAGGAACACGAGCATTCAAGTACAGGATCAGCTGGGCTTGGTTTTCATGTCACGGAGAACACCTTTTCTGGAGTTTATGTGGAATTCCGAGTTTTGTACCTCCATGGATGATTCTGTTCACCTCCTTTTTGCTCCAATCTCAACATTTTCTGCAGCTACTTCCCAGTAACATCTTATTATTTTTATTTTTTATCCTATTCTTCCTTTACTGTTACTGTAAATATTACATATTTCATATATTTTTACTGCAGTTGTTACTAAATAATTTCCTGCAAAGGATCAATAAAGTATCTGTCTCATCTCTATAATACTATAATAACACTTCATTAACTTAACGTCGACTGTTGCAAATGTGCATCGAACTGTTTCTATAATGGAATCAGCTGAGATACAGTATGTATTCCCCCAATACCGCCAAATTTGATACATAACTAGTCTGGGTTAGGGTTAGGGTGCAGCACTGCCCTCCCTGGTTCTTAATAGGAAAATCTAATAAAGAATGACAACTTAGCTTCCAGGGAGGGCTGGTGATGGTCACACACTTAATAGTAAAAAATATTTGGATGCAAGAATAAAATATGTATCAATCTCATAAGAAGCTGACACACTATTTGTGGTGTTAAACTATGAGAATAAATGCAGAAAAAAGGAAAAAAAAAAAAAAAGAAAATATTACTGTGACATCAATAAAACCATCTCCATCTCCTGAGACGGTCAAATCTGTTTTATTATTTTTTCATCACTATTGACCATTACGCCTGTTGTTGCAAATTTGCATCATACCCAAATTTCTATCTCTTTTAAGTGCTATAGTCAAATTAACAACCTCCACTTAATTTAGCATCTGCTTGAAAGCAAAAATACAAATCATCAATTTTAATATCCTTGTAAAGTGTATCTGTACGTCAGGGCTTGAGGAGGTAACTATGGGAAAATAGTGATTGCTTTTAGATGCACCTAAAATTAAGTATGTTTGATTTAGTCACCTTGTCAAAGTTGTGCATCTGCTCCCTGTTGGTGAGCCAGGACTCCAGATCTGGTGCACTCTGGATGACAAACGCCTCAAAGTCCGCAAACATGGTGGTGAAGCGGCTTGCGAACACCTCCCTTAACTGGACGTTCAGCTTGGCGTTCTTAAGCTCATCCTCCTCAGCTGCTGTGCGTCCCCCTTGCCCTTCACTCCCCTGACATTTGACGCCAGCCCTTAAGGCTTCCACCCGCGCTACTGTCACCCCAGTGCGTTTGGTCAGCGCCTGTAATCTCTCCAGAGTGGCATTTCCCTGCAGCAGCTCCAGGACGGCGAGCTCCTCCCCTGCCAGGTTGCCGTTCCGTCCATCGTCTTCCAGTTCCCGGAGTGCAACGGCTTTACGCTCCCTACCAGGGGTGGAAGGGGTGCTGCCGGGACTGGTACGAGTCCGTGGGGGGGCCCCCGTGTTGGCAGAAAGGCCAAAGCTAAGCAGGACCTCGCTGAGCTCCTGGATGAACTCGGCCTTGTTGGGGAACTGGGGGAAATCCTCTGGAAGCTCGATGTAATGGTTGTCGATGTCCACAAAACACAGGTTGGCCTGGGATGAAAAAAGACACGACTATTATCACAGGTCACAGTAAGAACACACACTGCAAAGACAAGAATGTTTGTAAAGAGCAAATATGCTGAATGGAACTGGATTCTTATTGTTACACATTTCTGGCAAAGGGGAAAGACAAATAAAGTGTCACAAACACAAATGAAAAATGCCAGTAGTCGACAGTAGAAATGATCGTACAGTAGCGTGAACACACTCATCTGAGACAGGTTTTAAAAGGAGATGCATTCATAACGGATTCTGTTTTAGGAGGTACAGTGGGGGCTGGGAGATGCAGAGTAGATGGAATGTAGGTCAGTGAGTGATTGATAATAACAGAGATCAACCTAAATCTGACATAATAGAGTTAGCATCACACCCTCACATGAGATTAAAGCAAAACCTCTGATCTGATACAATCCATATCTAACATAACCCTGAAGCCCACAAAAACCAAATCCAGACATATCAAATAAAAAGCTCAAATGTGGATGCTGATAAAAAGAGTGCGAGTTATTTTGTGTTGCCTTTTAACATCTGGACAAGGACAATAAATCAGAAGGAACATTGTTAGTTAACAGTGTTCTGGCTCATTCTCTCACTTTCTGTTTTTTTGATTAGGACCATTTCTTATGACATGAAGATATATAAATATTAATAAGACAACTATTACATTCCGTTTTGTGGGGAGGTTTTTTTTTTTTTCAGTTGTACTTGCATAGAGTGAGAAAAAAAACCTCGTGTGTATCATCTAAAATCCTGTTGAAATTTTTAATGATAACGGCCAACCTTTCTATTATCATTTGTATATATGTATTATATAAATTAGGGCTGTCAAAATTAATGCATTAATGCAGATTAATTCATCATCATGATTAATCTGATTAAAATTTTAATGCAATTAACCCATCTGCAGCACAGACTGACTCTGAACGTCTGTAAACAGATTTCGGGCAGTTTGTCCAAGTAGATAAAGAGGGAAGATGTTAAATAAGATGTTGGCCTCTGGATGGAAATATAAGGACAAAAAAAACTAAGACAGACCAGTTGTTTACAGTTGTTTTGTTGAAACTATTGAAGATGTTTAATAAACACATTAAGTGCATATATATTCCCTTCTTTCTTGAGTCTATTTGCTCATGCAAAAAGAAAAGTGGTTAATAAAAACTGTGATTAATTAAAAATAATCCACAGCAACTATGCGATAAATCAGATTTTAAAAATTAAAATTAATTATTAATAATTATTATTAAATTAAGAATTATTTGACAGCACTAATATCTATCTATCTATCTATCTATCTATCTATCTATCTATCTATCTATCTATCTATCTATCTATCGCAGAGTTGTAAATGACTCTCTGTCAGTTCATCACTACCAGTGACCACTTCTACATAAAAAAAAAATCCCTGGATTTTTTTTTTCATACGCATTTTTATTGATACAGCCTTGTGTTATTTTAATGGCATTTTTATTTAATTTATTTAGCTTTTATTTAACCAGATAAAATCTCATTGACATTGAAATCTCTTTTACAAAGATGAACTATCCAAAAGGTCAAGCAGCACACACCATACCATAATGAAACATAATGTTCCCGCACTTGAAAAACCGTGGCTTTCAGTCCACACCAAAGTTTCTGCACATACAGACGGACGGACTATGAACTGATGACAATACCCTGCAGCGAGGATCGGGAATAAAAAACAAGTTAAAAGATCTGTGAAAACAATAAATTAAAAAAATGTATGCGTGTGTATTCCAGCATCTCTACACACAGAGTTTTGGAGGGAAAAACAGAGGATGTAAACTTGTGAGAATTTGCACACAACACGCACAACCTCATGTGGTGTGCTTCTGCATACAGTAAAGACTCACTGCTTCTGTTCGATAAACTTATCCGTGTGTGGCTCATTTAGCCTCTGCAGGGCAGCGGTACAAGAGGAATTCCACTGATTTTGGAGATGATTAAAAAACAAAAACCTCACAAGGTGAACTCAGGCAAGTGCTCCAGAAGGGTTGCCCTAGTTTGGATAAAAGCTCACTAGAAACACAAATGCACAAAGAAATGAGCAACGTTATCATCTGAAACAGGGTTAAAAGAAGTATGGAGTTCAGTGAAGGATACCATGTCTAGCAGTGATTCCCCATTTACATCTGTATTTCCCTGGCTCTCGTCCTCTGGCTTCATTTAAAGTTATTCTTTCATCATCAGCCCATTTCTAGGTCACAGCCACTTCAAAGCATCATTCACAAACACAGGGAAATACACAAGTGGTGTAAAGGGGGGGGGGCAGCTGAATGGGAGAAGAGGCAGACAGGCTCGTGGGTGCTTCGCAGCATTTTGCACTGGCTGGGATAATTAGCATCCATACGGAATGTGCCGGATTAACGAGCCCCGGGAGTCGAGGGAGGGGGGTGTAAGCAAAGCCGGAAGCGGGTGAGCCTGGATGTTCGTCTTTGTTAGGGCCTTATCTCCCCTTAACACATGAATACACTTGAACCCTGCATCATGTTAAACACTGGTAGTGATCCAGTTCATTCACCTCATCTTTGACAGACAATTGAAAATACAGACACTGGAAGAACGAACACTTGAGTCACTTTGTCAAACAATAGGTAATACCTGGTCTAGTTGTGTGTGTGAACAGACCAAGGATAAGAGGTGTTTAAGAACAGAAGGTGTATTTGGTGATTTCCTGTCTGTCTCAGTTGGAGCCTGGTAGTCTGTGTGTGTGTGTGTGTGTGTGTGTGTGTGTGTGTGTGCGCGCGCGTGTGTGTGCGCGTGTGTGTGCGCGTGTGTGCAGTGTTGGCCTTTAACTATATGATGTCAGCAAGAAGAAGCTCTGACTGTAAACAGCTGCAGCCTGTGCATGTGCACGATGACAGTGGTTGTTTGACTGTAGATGTTGAAGCCACATGAACTACATGATACACTAAGAACGTAAACCTCAACTTTAGTCACCAGTCGCCAACTTTGAGTCAGGATTTTTTTTATCAGTTTCAAGTCTTAGATGCTTATTTAGAAATTCAAGAATTCACAAACACTTTGCACCGTTGCAGAGTGAGAAGGTAGAGCGCTAATTTAACCCTGAATATCATTCTTTAAATCAAGCTCCAGGTTAAAACTGAATCAGTGGAAATCAGGAGGAAGAAACACAACAGATTTTGAAACTACATCTCATCCCCCTGTAGATTCTTCATGTTAAGTCAAATCAAAAGAATAAATCTACACAGATCAGCCATCACATTCTGACCACTGACAGGGAAACTGGTGTTAATATTAATGATCTCATTCCAGTGAGACCAGTCAGTAGGTGGATATTAGACAAGTGAACATGTGAACATTTCATCCTCGAAGTTGATGTGTTAGAAACAGCAAATGTGGATCTGAATTATGATAGAATCACTGGATCAGAGCAACAAGCAGATCTCAACCAGTCGGACATTTATAGGAGTTGAACATTATTACCAGCTGTCTAATACTATCTCCACAAAAACATCTCTGACCCGAGGACTAGACTCCACCAGACCTCTGAAGGTGTGCTGTGGACGTTAGCGGCAGATCCCTGAGGTCCGTGGATTGGATTTATTTGTCCCACAGATGATCAATGGTCCTGAGATCAGGATGTTCTTCCTCAGTCAGTGCTAAACATGAACACCCAAAAAGACCTGCAGGTGTGGAGACGCTCTGACCCAGTCATCACTGTTACAATATGGACCTGCTCAAAGTCACTCCGTTCCTTAAGTTGTTCATTTTTCTGCTTCCAACATCAGCTTCAAGAACTAAATATTCACTTGCGGCCTCATATATTCAACCCAGTGAAAAACACCATTGTAATGAAATAATATGATTCCTTTTCTGGTCAGAATGTTATGGCTGATCAGTGTAAAAATAAATATAAATGAACTTGATTGTTTTGTGCTACTGTGTTAACACATGGAATAGAACTGTACAAACACGTGATTATTATAGTTGCAATTATAATATCCATGCGAGAAAATGTCTGTTATAAGCTTTTCCACAACCTGAAAACACAGTGTAGATGTAGAAGCCCCAGAAGTCTGGATTATGGATTTTTTTTGCTCACTGATGCTGAAAACTATCACGTACTGCAGCTGTAAGAAGCACTAGAAATAAATAATACAGAGGACATATCATATAGCACTAACAGCAGAGAGAACAGATATGAAGATGATGATACACAGAATACAAAGAATGCAGATGCTTCTATTCAGCCCAGAGAGGGGTTTACATTAATGATGAGTAATGAGCAATAAATGTCAAGACGTGGGATTCAGACGAACAGATGGAATAAGTGTAAGGGCTGTCTAAAAGCAGCACCACAGCTGTGATGGTGGTGATGTTTAAAGGTTGTGTACCTCCTGTGGGAGCTCCAGCTTAGAGCGGTCAGTGCCCTCCTTGGACTGCAGACCCATCAGGTACGGGACCGGAGCATCCAGGAAGTGGAGGAGGGAGGCAGGAAGGATGGGAACGTAGACGTGCTGCCACTGGAAGGGAAACAGCAGAGTGGTGATGCCCTCGGCCACCGTCATCAACCGCTGGTAGTCTGAGAGGGAGACAAAGACACAGAGCTGAGTCCAAAGTGCAGAGGCCATCCCAGACTCCTTAAATGTGACAAAACCTGCAGGAATAAACGGCTGAACCTGCTTCTTAAGATATGATGGGTGAAAAAAGCTTAAAGGTCAGTCTGATTTGAACTGAACAGGTGATAAATGATAATGATGACTCTGCAAAGTTTCCATATGACACTTTAATGAAGTCGATAACTAAAGGTCACCATGGCTTATCTCGTTTGCACTTTTTGAGGCCGTTCCATCTACTCCAAATGCTTCTCTTGTCTCCTCACTCTGCAGAATAAGCCTGTCATTATGTTTTCACATGCATCTTTTAATGTCCACATAAAGTCTCCATCTAACATATAAAACAGAGTTTCATGTCAGCACAAACTTGACCAGGAACCACAGGTCCCTAATTGCTCAGTTATAATAATAATAATAATAATAATAATAATAATAATAATAATAATAATAATAATAATAATAATAATAAAATAATGGATTAGATTTTTATAACGCTTTTCAAGTCACCCAAAATCTATTATTCATTCGCTCTCACATTCTGGCTCTGGTGGTGGTAAACTACATTTGTAGCCACAGCTGCCCTGGGGCAGCTCTCTGAGTGCTTTTCTAGCAGACCACTGCGCAGACCTCTGCCAAGGCAGTGTTTGATCTTCACCAAAATCTAATTGATTGGTCCTTTTATCATTCCCAAGCTATCCTGAAAATTTCATCGAAATCCGTCCATAACTTTTTGAGTTATTTTGTACACAGACAGACAGACAGACAGACAGACAGACAGACAGACAGATAAATGCCGGCAAAAACATAACCTCCTTGGCGGAGGTAAAAATCCCTTCATTCATTCACAACAAAAACCTTTCTTTGCAGGTATTCTCATATCGTAATATATACATTATTGCATCAAACCTTTACAATAAAACAATAAAAGAGAGAATGGAAACATGTTTGAAAAGAAATACATGCATGATGAGACACACAATGTGCAGGAGCGACTTTAATAAAGTGACCCAGAGAGTGAGTCGGGTTAAAAACAAGAGGAATTACATTCTGATGGATTTTTTTCAATCATCCTTTCACCCGTGTGCGTATGGCCTCTTCTGTTCCCCAAAACAGATTAAGGCCAGCGGCTGCAGGCAGGCTGTGGTATTGAGTCGAGCAGCAGTTTCATCAGATGTTATTATGACAGCCAAAAAAAAAAAACATGTCTGTGTGGCATCGAGGAAAGCTCAAGAAAGAACAAAATGAGACAGAGGTCAACCAATTTATCTGATGGGCTCCTGTCTGGTCTCATTCAGCTGCTCTGGCCTTCAATGTTCTGCTGCTTCCACGTGCACATATGGAATCTGTGGCCTTTCACTCCGTCACTGAAAATGCATCAAGGTCCTCGACTCCATTAACAAGAAAGACTGCAGCTGGTTGACTTCTAGAGCAGTGTGTGTCCATGTTCGCTCAAACAGGCAAGTAAAACCACACAGAGAGCCTTAATAATCCAAGTATTTACATAAAGAGGAGACAGTTACATTAAATTCATGAATTTGTGTAAACTTATGTTGATTGTTTACTTCCTGGATGCACGTACCAGTCACTCAAAGCAGATTAATTGAGGAACTGATCGGCATATTATTGAAACATTTTCATTTGCAGCTGTAAAATGTGTTCAAATAACACGGAATTCCAAGAGAAACATGCTTTAATGAAAAGGCACACATTAAGCCATCATCTAACATTTAATGGATTTAACCCTTAGATTGTGTTCAGGTCAAAACTGACCCATTTTCAAGTTTAGGTATGTAAAACGTACCATTTACTTTTTTGTACTGGAACGAGGCTTCATCTAATTCTCAGATACAACTATTTTAACACAACAAAATTCATTTTCATCATGACTTATTTTGCGATGCATAAAACAGTCAGTATTCTCTGCCTGGTCATATTTGACCCGTAACACCATAAATGACACTATTATTTTTTAGACCTTTAGAATTTACTAAAATGGTGAAAATTAATTTTGTTGTGTTAAAATAGTTGTGTGTGAGGATTAGATGAAGCTTTGTCCCAGTACAAAAAAGCAACTAGTACATTTTACAAACCTAAACTTGAAAGCAGGTCAGTTTTGACCCCAAGCACAATATAAAGGTTAATGAATGAATTTACTAGAAAAAAAAAAAAAAAACATTTAAAATGTTTTTGCATCAGGTTTGTTCTCACTTTTATGGTCATCTCAAATGTTGAACTTGATAAATATTCTCAACTAAAAATATGTGGTTATTGTGAGTATGTTTGAGTTTTTATATTCCTTTATGAACAAGTGAGAAATATATCTGAATTAGTCTGAAAAATATAAAAAAGGGCATCGAGGCCTCATGTAGCTGCCCTTCCTTCCTTCCTTTCATCCTTCCTTGCTTTCTTTCAATCTTCCTCCCTCCCTCCCTCCCTTCCTCCCTTCCTTCCTTCCTTCCTTTTTCTTCCTTCCTTTCTTTCTTTCCTTCCTTCCTTCCTCCAGTCTTTGTGTGCATCGACTTTTCGCAGACAGAAGAACGCCGGGCCTGTTGGTGTCTTTGTTTATGTGTCATGTCTGTACAGGCTCAAACTTTCTTTTCTTCTCCCACACACACCCTCCTGTTTATTCTTTCATGTTACAGCAAATCCTCTCCTCCAGATCCCGCTGTCATTCACACTGGGGTGCATTTAGTCTTGGTGTCTCAGCCGGGCTTTATCGTTCTAATGCGATACGTCTGAAAGAGACTCTCCTGAGTGTTCATCTTTCACACCTTATAAATTTCCCCCTCTTTCCTTTCCTCACACCAAAGCACATCTACGCTCATGCTGCAAGGCCTCATGGGGGAAGGGAGGAGTCGATGAAGGAACAGTGGTTTTATTTCTCTTCTTGCTGAACTTATTCATTATTCTCTTTACAGATGATGATACTGCTGATGCTCTTTTTAAAAGGCCTGATTCATCGCCAGCCTCCATTTCCTGCACTGTGGGACAAAAGTCATTTGAAATATGGCAAAAACAAATGTCTGTGATAGGTGAGCAAGCATCATTAACCCATAAAGACCCAGAGGCACTTCTGTGGCAGTTCCAAAAGGAATTTTTTTTTTTAAAAAACTCATTTATCACCATTTACTGTAATATTATCCTCTTTACTTTGAGTTTTTTTTCAGTGTAAATCATATATTTTCCTGCATTTTTTTCATTCATTCAGTAAATTCAAAGGTTATTTTTATCAGAAACTGAAAAAAACTGAAGAAAAAGTGACATTTTCAGTAAAATATTTCATTAACTGAACATAAAGCAAGAGTCTCCACACACTGCCATTTAATTAAACTCCATGGGTTTTACTGGTGAATCAATGTTGTAGAAGATGACAGTGTTTCCATGGTAACTACGGAGCCTCTGAATGTCCAAATAGGTTATATCTGATGACCATGAAAATATAACAAACTGTATTTTACAACAATTATTTACTTGTAGTGATAGAATTAGTGGATGAACAGTTATTACACATTTTACATCAGTAGTTGGTTTTGGTCGCATGTGGCTGTTTGGGTCTTTATGGGTTAAACAGAAACAAATCTGATAAGGCTAACGCAGAGAGCAGCAGAAAGTCCCGACAGAGACAGGGCTCATGGATGCTGAAAAACAGGATGGGACATGTCGAGTCATTGTGAAACTGTAACGGTGCATCAGTGACTGATAAACACAGGCAGCTCAGTCTCACAAGGGAAGAACTGAGTCGACTGTGGTGTGGGGAACAGCTGAGTCAGGTGCTCCTCATGTACAGAGAAAGTGTACTTTAGTTCAGCTGCAGCGTGAGGATGCATGACATGAAGAAAATCGACTGTACAGAAAATAACACATGCCCATTAAAGCAGTTCATCCCATGACAAATTCAACAAACAAGCAAAAAAAGTCAATAATACTAAGAAAAACCTTGCTCTACTAAAACAAATGAAAAAAAAAAAAGCCTTTGAATGATACTGAGAAAAGTTAATGCATCACCAAATGTAATTCAGCCTAATTCTAACTAATCCATTGGACTTTCCGTGCTTACACCTAAATCACTTCACTGTGAAGAACTCCGAAGATGATTCCATCACAAGCAGTGCGTTCATTTACATACCAAACTGATACGTCACTTTTGTCGGGAAGTGCATTGTGGGAAGTGTGGAAATAAAAGAATTCTACACAGCTGTAGTAGCAACAAACAAGGAGACAACAAGCAACGAAACCATGTCTGTTACTGGGTCAGAAGAAATGAAAGGAATCACTGTAAGTCATTTTATAATACGGGTGTGTGATCGTGAAAAACAATACTTAGACATCAGTTTCATGGCATTTTCAGAATATGTCATTGCCAGCTTATCATGCACATGCTTTAAGGAGCGAGTGAGCGCTGAGGGCCCAGCCTTATCCTGTATGCTAAGTATCAGTCAGCTACTTTATTACTGTCTGAGCTAGGGCTGCACAATATATCGCAAAAATGTAATTATCGCATTAACAGAGTGTGCAATATTCATATCGTAAAGACGTGCAATAATTGATCTTATTTTATTTGTATTAACTTTCTGTTTTCCACATCATGGGGTACCACAGTGGTTTTCTCTATCACTC
>JAQQZY010000005.1:41036322-41061883 GCA_030068375.1 Ostorhinchus rueppellii
AAACAGTCTTTGTTTTTGCACTTTAAAAATGTGCTGCTGGATAGAAACAGAGCTTTTGTTGTTCCTATAATAGTGACAATAAAAACCTCTTCTCTTCTCTATCCATAGTACTTCATATTCCTGTTGGACACTCTTGCTTATTATTAGCATGAAAAGCAATTATATAATAAGTGAGGGGCTTTGAGCTGTGTAATGGTCCGTTGTATGTTTATAACGCCTAATCCGGTGTTTGTGGTCCGTCCAGCAGGTCTCACAGAGAGGTGCTGCCCCCTCCATGGGCTCCTGTAATCTGTCATAAGGGGCCGTAGTTACTTGTGTGCAGCCTATGACTGTTATGTAAGGAGATTTACAGCGTGCCTGACATAACAGTGCACCACGCTGTTACAATGCTCAGAATCGTTTCTGTTAATGCTTTCGTATGTGTCACTGGGGACTCGGTGCTGTTATACCCTTACATTCAGCAATCAATGAAAGTTAATGCAGGCTCATTAATCACAGCCATTTCAGTTTGTTCTGTAAAGCATTAACGTGTCAGTTTTATCTGTTTCTTTTCTCAATATAATTACATGTTTTGCTTTCCTCTTTCTCTGCTACTAGCCCCTTGGTTGTGCAGAGTTCGCGTTGCCAGTAGTTATCAGTTTGCCCTCGGCACAGACACTAAAGTACTCAGCACAGCATGTACCTTCATACTACACACACTGAGTAATATTGATTTTTCAGTTTAAACAAAGTGATGAAAACATCAGTCGATCTTTGGTCTGAGGGACTGAGAGTACAGTTAGGCAAGTTTATGTGTGAAAAACTTTCAGGTTTTTTTTTTTTTTTAAACTTGAGTTACATCTCATCAAAATCCCAGAAGTGTTTGCTCAATTTGCCAAAGCTCTAGTGGTTACAAGTTGTAAGTAGCACTGATTGCATGAGAAAAATCCTCCAGAGTCCTGTTGGCTACTGTTCACTGGGCCTGAACATCCTTTGTTCAGTGAAGAGAAAGAAAGAAAGCGAGAGGCCACAGTGTAGCTCCTGGACTCTACAGGTAGACAACCTTGTACAATGACATCCTGATGAACGGCAATGATTACTTCCCACACACAGCTGCTTTTCAGGATCTCCAAGGTTACTGTGTATGGCCAAAATGATATATGACAATAAACCAGGAGATGTCTACGCTGTGACCCTTTCCCTGTGTGAAAGTAGTGCTGTGGGATTTTCTGTTTTTCGCCAACATATAATAAATATGCAAAGTGCTTTTCCAAGGAAAGCGAGATAGAAAATGTCTTACAATTTAAAGCTAAGGCTTTAAACGCTACCACCACAAAACAGCATATCAGTGGTTGTGATTTTGGTTCATTTATATGTGGATATTTCCTGGTGTTACAGGCCAGATTATAGATAAGGCACAGAAATTACTACAGGCACAGCTGAGTGATAACATTTCACGATATGATGATATTTCTAAACTTATCTGCGTCTAGAGGAGACAATGTGAGATCCGACAGTAACATCTGGGTTTAGCCATGATTTTAGTAACATATTGCACTGTTGAGCCCTAAATCATAGTGCAGACAGCAGATCTTTCTGTATAAAATGCATGAGTTGAATACTGGTGATTTTTAATTCCACAAAGCTGTAGGTTCAGTTTGATACTTTTTTCTGTGTGTAGTTATTATTTTTGTTCTTGTAACATTGAAATGTGACAAAAGGCGACACAACATGTTTCAAGAAGCAAGCAACAAAACTTGTTGCTAATGCGGTGCTTTAAATCTAAATCTGAATGCTGCTCAAACTCAAAACACACTGTTAACACAAAAAGCCATTAAACAGAAAAAGGCTCAAGAGCACTAAAGTTCAGTTTCCATGGTTACATCCAGCCAAAACCGTTACAAGCCTAAGAATCTGAAACAACAACCGTCAGGCTCCTCTCTTCCCTTTGTTCCCTGCCTCTCCCATACAGGGAGAGCATATGGGGCTCAGGGTCAGAGGTCACATGAAGGGAGGGGGTGTAAAATGGATGCTCACGCCCCCCAAGATCAACTGCTCACTTTTCCATTAGAACCACAGAAGCATCTGCAAAGGGATGTTAGCAGTCAGCGACAGCTCGCAGCATCCTCAGAGGTCGCCAGGTCCTGCTCACTCCCAGAGACAGACAATCCATCATTGCCAGCCGCTGTTGCTCTCTATTCTCACCCTTGA
Organism: Ostorhinchus rueppellii; assembly: GCA_030068375.1. NCBI lineage: Eukaryota > Metazoa > Chordata > Actinopteri > Kurtiformes > Apogonidae > Ostorhinchus > Ostorhinchus rueppellii. The sequence goes on from JAQQZY010000005.1 coordinate 41,038,513, forward strand.
CCTTTGAACTTTGACTAAAAGCCCATGCCAGTCTCTCCTACACTGTATGGGTTTAGAATGAGACCACACATCCTTGACTCTGAACATCTTGTCAGACAGATGACAAACAGGTTCACTGCTCTGTCAGGACCTTCAACTTCAAACAATATGCACTCAAGGCAACAGAAGTCTTTTGTTAGACCCAAGCTCTTCCCACACAGTTACGCAAACTCCTGCCCCAAATGTGAGGAACATTTGCAAGCTTCTGCTGGCGTGTAGCTGAGAAACCTCCCAAACAGAAAACCCACACAGACATTGATGACAGAGATTTCCACAACCAGTAATTAACTATGAAGACATTGCCACCAATGTGACAATTACCACCAAATGACAAGGGGAGTAGAGCCTGTCAGACCGTCTTCAAAGTGCAGAGGACCAATGCAGGGGAGGTGATGGTTAAAAACTATGGAATCAGACGATGGCACTAAAATGTGATTGGCAAGATGCACAAAAGTATAGGAGAAGGAAGAGTCTGAAATTACACAGGCATTCCTGTCACTTTTTTCATCTGCACAGCACTATGGATGATGCTCAGATGGATACACAGTCGAGACTATTTGTCCAGATCAATTCAGTGCCATACCAAGGTGCAGCAGGCTTTTTGCTTTGGCTTTGATAATGGCCACTGGTCAGGTGGTAAAATACATCAAACATGTTTGATAGAAGCATAATGAAGTTTGAGTAACTCGAATTATGACTGATTTCTTTCTTTTAGTTTAGGCAGGATTTTGAAATAATACAATTAATCAAGCATTTGCTTTCTGAAAATTGCAAAAATAACCAGAATCTCAAAAATTTAGATTTTTCCTCTGGAGACATTTATTACTCAACAAAGGTGCAAAATTCAGCCTGTTGACTTGTTGTAGTGTATTTGTTGAGAATATGCTTCGCAGGTAGGGTGTGTGTGGTCTCACGAAAGAAAACTACTTTTAAATTATGTTTTTGTTCTGATATCTTAATGTATACAGGAAGAATTTGCCTAAAAATGTGACTTTTCCAAGACAAATTATAAATGATTGCCTAACCCTACCTGTAACCATACCGAATATCCAGTAAAAGACCAACTTTACTACTCTAACCTTTTTTCTTCTCTGAAAATTGGAAACCTGGACTCCAGCAATGGAAGCTCTTTCAGCCACTTCCATTTTTTTCGAAATCAGAAAGGACAGCAGGATGCCGCTGGTCAAATAGAAAACGGAGAGTAGGGTCATAATTGTATGTGTATGTGTGTGTGATGTGTTCATGTAGCCTGGAGGGACTGTTCAAATGGATTATTCTAACAGGCTTAACGGCAGCATAACAGCACGAGCCAACGAGCAAGGGACAAGACGCAGAGAGATGGATGAAATCACTACAAGGAGAGGAGCGGAGGAAGGAAGTCAGCGGCCGTGAAAAGAACGAAACACAAAAATGAAGCAGGAGAAAGAGACGAAAACATAAATCATCAAGAGAAATAAACTAAGTACATATGTTAAAGACAGCTGTGGCAGTGAATCTGAGTATGATCCATCAGCACAAGCTTTTATCTTGGACAACAAGGCCCGAGTATTTCAGCTCTTCTATGTTAACAAAAGTCAGCATGAGTGTGCGTCAGTGTTGTCAGCATACGTCAGCTGCGCTTTGTGCTGAAGGACACCCACGCCGGTCTGTGTGGACAGATGGCCCGGACCAGAGGCGAGCTTTAGTCGCTCAGATCTCTTTGTGTCCTGCAGCAGCCTTGGACACTACCGCCTCAGCCTCGTCCCGTACACTGTCATGGTCCTGTTGTATTTCAAGACACACTGCAACACTGGGTCCCAGTGGTAGAGTGAAAAGTTTGAGCTGTTTACACTTTGAGGAGCAGATAAAGGGATGGACTGGCCCACTGAAGCAGCACGTTGCTCTACAACACCTGACAAAATCCTTATAGGCATCTCATAACTTAATATTCTGATACAACACACAGTCTCTGACTGAGGAGTGAAGTTCATCTGAACAGCCCTTTACAATAATAAAGCCACTGAAACATGCATTTTGTTATGTAAATGTCCTGGCAATTCAGTATCAGTCACATGTCACAATGAACAAGAGTCAATTTTACTTAGAATCATGATGAGAACTTACATAAAGGCTGCAGCAGCACAAATACACAACTGAGCCTTTATCTTAATATGGGGTTAATATAACTTTAAGGACCTCAGAGGCCCATTTCAGACAGGAAAAGCAAGCAACTTACTCACTGTAGCAAGGAAAACCTCCTATTGTTAAAGCCCATAAGAACCCTGGGAAGGAAAATGAAAGCACGCCTCTTGAGCAAATCACTGCTAAGGTGCTGACTTTACACAGCCTTCATTTGTCTGCTGGAAATGTCACAAACAAAAGTTCCTTTGCAATGTCCACCCTCAAAGTAACATGTTTTATTGTGTTTTTTTTATACATTCTTGTAAAATGGGGACTGAAACAGAGCTGTCATGAAAGACATTCACCTTCAGAAAGACATGAACAGACTTGTAGCAAAGGAAAGCTGACAGACGTTAAAGGGGTTATTAGTATGTGGGTAGGAAGTGGAGGTGTTTTATAAATCCCTGTTCTTGTTCTGTTCCCAGCTCTCCCTGAGGGATACTGACACATTCATGTCTGGGTTACAGTGGCTAACCTGTGACGGAACAGAGTGGTTCAGTAGAAAGGCCAAAGCAGGGATATATCAGGGCTGGGGGACAACAGCGACACAGAAGTGTGAGGGGTCAAAGGTGTCAAACATGGAGACACTAGCCCCTTTTACACAGCACTAATGGGAATATTTCACCTTTATTCCGGAATGATTCAGATTCAGGTTCAATTTATTTGGTCCCCATGGGGAAATTTGTCTTCACTGACTGAACATTACAAAAAAAGAAAAGAAAAGAAAAAGCATCAACATTGTACAACACAGACAACAACAAGAATAGTGGGGGCAAACATAACAAAAATAGACACTAGTGAGGTGAGTTAAATTGGTCAGCCTATCAGCGGGGCCTGGTGTTTAGGGCGGCTATAGCTGCAGCGATCAGGCTTTTTCCGAGATGAGCCCTCCTGAATTTTAATGTCTTGTACCTGCGACCTGAGGGTGGTAGGATGAAGTAGCGGTGTAATAGGTGCGGGATGTCCTGGACTATTGTGTGTGCCATTCGGGTGATGAAGCTGTTATTTAGTTCTGTGAGGTTGGGTGTGGGGAGGCCGATGATTTTAGCAGCTGCATTTGTGACGTGTATGAATTTGGCTCGGTTAGTGACGGAAAGCATGGTGTAAAAACATGTGGAGCAGTACAGGAGGATGGGTTGGATGATACTTTTGTAGAGTAAGAGCAGGAGGTGTGGTGCGATGTCTGGACCCTTTGGTTCTACCTCTGTCATGGCACTGTAACACCTCTGGAGGTAGTAACAGAGCCGTGGTAAAGGTGGAGTCATGATTCCGGAATGCTATGTAAAAGGAACACCTCTCGTTCTCCAATCAAGGTGTCATTTTAATGGGATATTGTGTGTGTGACCCCTGCACCGGGGGGATTTGAAAGTGAGCGTGTTGCCATGTACAATAAACAAACATATTAACCGGACCAGAAAGATGTCAAACTGGGGAGACGCCGAGATCCGTGAGCTGTTGTCACTTTGGGGGGAGGACTCTATCAATGATATAATTTGTGGAACAGTGGGAAGGTTAGAAACACTGCCATGCTCGGGGTATTTCTAACATGTAAGTTATATGTCACACTATACACTGCGCTGCGTCGCCGCCCCTTTGATTCCAGAATGCAGGTCCACTATGAAAAAGTCCAGCCTGTCTCACCTCTGGTCTCCTTTGGCTTGGCTCTGGAAATCAATCAGTGGTGGAAAAAAGGTGGGATCACCATCTCACCGTTCTTTCCAGGATGTCTGTGTTAAAGTGTCTACTGAATAAGAGATGACAGGAGACAAGAGCATAATAAGAAAGACAAGGAGGCAGAGTTAAGTCCCGTTCAGATGTGCTGTTCATCGTCTTATGGAAAAGTGAAACCACTTATGGAAACATGAAGACACGGAATACAGAACAAGAGTTATGTCCAGGTCGTGTCTGACAGAATCTGATCAGCGACTGGAAATTACAGCTGTCAATCATGTACACACACACACACCCCTACCTATCTGAAAACACCTGTGACTAAACAAATCATGAAGCCACTGGGTAGACTTTCTACAGGCTGAAAACACAGGCAATTAGTAGATGCAGAAGTCTTATGTCCTCTTAGATCACTTAAATTACAATATGATTAAAGGTAATTGTGGATTTCTTTGCCCAGTGATGCTAAAAACTATCAAACACAGCAGCTTTAAGAAAATGGTGTACACTGGATGAGTAGACGGCTGCAATAAAATACAATATTAAGAGCCAATTTGTAAAGTGTAAACTCTCTGGGCTTGCAATATATTCCATTATTGTAAATAAGGCATAATTTTATGAAACTGTCACAGTATAAAAGCCTTGTATGCATAAAAATAAAAAGGTACAGTTTTTAACTTAATCAGAACAGTGGCCTCTATAGTTCCATTAACAAAAACAAATAGCACTATTTCTTGTGCAGATGAGGAAAGGATGTGCTGATAAACGACTCTACTTCCCTGATTCCCTCAGTAGGTCTGAATTCTCCTGATGTTTTCCTTCACCTTGCATAATAATAGAGTCAACCTTCAACACATTTATGTTCACATGCTCCTTGAAATGTCCAAACTTCGCTTCAAGTGTGAGAGCAGTGGAAATGATGACAGTCGGCCGATGCTGGGGGTCAAAATGTGTGCAGGTGCCCTTTCTAAAAGGACATGAATCACCAGGAGACTTGTCCTGAACGTCTCATGGACTATGAAGTCTGAGAGCTGAAACTGAGCGTCTGGTGTTTTCACAAGAGCCTGAATATTAACACTTCTCCTGTGTGTGTGTGTGTGTGTGTGTGTGTGTGTGTGTGTGTGTGTGTGTGTGTGTGTGTGTGTGTGTGTGTTGGTATATTCTGTGCTTTTGTGACAGCATACATGAGTGCACAGCAGTAACGATACATGCAAATATATGAACGTTCGGCTTGACTTCACATTATTAGAGACATCATCATCAATTATGTCATCAAATAAAATTATTTCTTTATGTAAATGATCTGTAATTTTTTTTTTTCATTTAGGGTGATTAAGCGTCGTATTTTATGCCAACAAGAAATGGATCACTGTGTTTTAATTAGATTTTACACAATCAATAACAGAGGTCAACTGTATGGAACTGATCAGATGGGATTCACATCACTGACAGTGAAGGTAAAATGACTGTTTTCCTGTTTATATTCAGGTCATGTTTATGTTAACACTGATTTTAGCACATGCAACATTAAATCACGGACAAGTGAAGATTAAAACAAAACAAAGAAACCTTTTCCTCACTGGAAACAAGGATTCTGAGAACAGAAGGTACTGTACATTATTACAGATGGTAAAGCCCTTTGAGGTGAATGTGATTTGTGACGTTGGGCTACATAAATAAGAGTGACCTATCCTCATGGGGGAAAAAGATTTAGCTGACTGTCAGTCTGTTGCTGAATGTATTTCTGTGATGTTCCATATGTAAAGCTTGCAGGCTGTAGTTTGCTGGAGAAAGCTACTGTCCAGCAGTTTCAGCTTCCTCCCTGTACGTCATCTGTGTTTAAAATGCGCTTGCAAAGTCGCCCTCATTATACAAAACAACCTCTGAGTTAGCTGTGCACACGCTGAAAATGACAGGGTTTGGTGAAGATTTGCATCCTGTAACACTGTTTTATAGTTTTCTTTTGCATGCCTGTTATGTTCCATTAAACTCTCCCTACACTATTCAGGGTTGTCCCCAGAAATTTGGGGGGGCGGAAGAAAGTCTTGCGCTAAAACCTCGCGGTAGACACAACTGCACAAGATTTCAAAGGAAAAACAACATGGCGCTGCAAAACCGATGGATTTTGGTACATTTTAGCAAAACTGTCAGGGGAAAATAGAAAAAAATTGAAAATGAGTATAGCGCCGCTGAGGTAGCAGTACCTTGGCGCAGCACCGTTGTTCTATTATCTGGGGTGAATCCTGCTATTTCTCAAAAACACAAGTATGATTGATGAGAATTACAAAGAAGCCACAGATATGGATGTGTAAAACTAACAAAGCTTTATCCATGAATGAAAACTAAGTAAACACAGCTCGTCTCTACTCCAGTACTTGACGGTGACACCACTCACATCTCCATCTACAGCTGACATACCAAACATCTCCCTCCATCCCAATATAGCTCCTCTCACCTTTCAGCTCCACAATGCTGCCCACCCAAAATGCATCTGGTGTTAGAATGCAGGGGCTATTTCAGGCTCTGAGTGGTAGCCAGGGTGTATTCATACCACTGACGCTCATTGACATGGTATGGGGTTGGTGTCTGGACTGATACTGCCATTTATGGGATGGATTAAACTTGCTAATTAGCATTCCTGTCTGGACCAAGGGGCTGAGGGTTCAGCAAAAAGGCACAACATAAGAGTTAAAGATGACAAGAGCGTAGACTCCCATGTAGATGTAGAGAGAGAGGACGGTATAAACCATCATGGAGCTGGAGGCTGGTCTACAGGAAGTCTGGCCCTCGGACTACAACAATGGGCTGAGGGAAATAAGGCCGTTGCCACACAAAGAGAAGGAGGAGGGGAATCACAGCCTAAAATAAGCAAAGCCATGGAACGCTGCCTAATGTGGGTCACTGTAATTATTCCTGCCTCCAACACAGTACAAGAATACGTGGGGGTGTGGAGATGTAACCCATGTGATTCACAAAAACAGGGAGGTTTATGAAGTGCCAAAGGCTACATGTTGACATCAATCGTGGCAGAGTTAGTGTCGTCTGAATAATAGCGCGTCGTGGGGGGAGGACAGCAACAGGCCTGATCAGAATTGTAAATGATCTCCAATGAAGTGTAGAAGAGGGGAGGGAAAAAAGGGGAGGGGGGGGGGGATTCTGTTGATGGTAGATAAAAGTTTTCATCAGTTAAAACAATATACCCGTCAGTGTAAGTCTGTTAAAACTGAAAGCTTATACTTTAAAACATGAATAGAAGTTACAGATGACTTAAATTTACTCAGGCTACTCAACTTTTTCAACATTATACTATAATACAACAGAACCAGGCAGTCAGAGCTGTGAGGCACCCAGAGACTGCTGGGACGGTGACTCGACCGATGTGTCCTGTTCATTTACTGAGGATTCCATTAGATTCACTGTCAGTGGTTGAATCGGTGGGATACACTTTAATCTAAGGATACAACTACCCGGGAGTTTAGCTGTTACTTAATCTGCTAGTTACTTTCATGATGAGCTGTTCAGTCCAGAAAACATAAGTATTTATGTGTGTAGTCACAGATATTCAGTCTATTGTCATCAAGGCAAAAGGAAACTAGAAAATGTTCATATTTAAGTTCCCAGAATCAGAAGAAAATGCTCGAACTTTATTGATTAGCATAATAGTTGTTGATTGATGTAAGTTAATAACTAAATGATTATATGTTGCAGCTCATTATTTAGTATGAAAATAATGATCTGTTGTGAAAATAGTGATATCGTTTATAGCAGTGTTTCCCAACCTTTTTTGAGCCACGGCATATGTTTTAAATTAGAAAAATCACAAGACACAGCACCAAACCAAAATGTCTTTTTTCAGGGGGGCGCATCAGGGGTGCAGGGGCGTTTGGATAAAAAAAATCTGAGAGGGGTGTATCAGTAACCCCTCGGATGGAGGTTTGAGGTCCGTTTTATAGTAGAAAGGGAGGCAAAGCTCCCTCGCCCCAACACCTGTGGTTCGCAGGTAACTTGTTAATCCACACAACACTAGTGAGGGAGGCTTTACCAACAGAACGCACCACGTCAGGGCCGGTTCACTTTCACTTTTTTTGCAAATGTTAACAGGCAACTGTTGTTGTAGAGTGGATCGTTGATTTGTGCAGTCGTATACATCTATATGACGCTGCTCACTTACAGTATCAATGAGGTGAAATTGGATCATTTTCCACAACACACCTGATGAGTTCTCACGGCACACTGATATGCCACGACACACTGGTTGGGAAACACTGGTTTATAGGATATTGTCTTTGGCTTGTACCAGATACCTATTGTTTGTTCTGCTGTCTCTACTCTACAGTGCTGCAACAAAATTGAGAAGAAACATCTCAGGTCAAGTCAAGGATTGTGATAATTTTGGTTTAGATCACACAACCCAAAAAGAGAGTCACATGATTAATGAGAAACATCAGTGATACTCATTGTGTAGCTGTTTTTATTGAATACACTGTATTATTAAAAACTGGAGGAGATTTTTTTGAAGTAAAAGTGTTTGGAACTAGTTAAGGACTGAAAAGGTTCATCATCATCATTACACCCTCTGAAGTCCAAAGAGACATGTTAAAGCCATTAACTATTCTATTAATTGTATAGATTATAGAGGACTTAAATAATTGCAAGCGATTCTGTTAGTTTCCACACACATCATATTCCCTATGAGTGGAGAATTAATAGCTTTTATCATAAACATATGACTTTTATTGGTTGTTTTTAGAGTGTAAGTCAAAATAACCCATACATTTGTTTCACTCCTCACATATATTGAGTAAAATCTTTCAGAGTGTGTATGCAATCAACAATATTTTGATTCAGGAATGGCTGAAGCTTTGGATGCATCAGGTGGCTGCCTACAATGTGAACACATCAGCAGCAAATCTTATCATATCTGAGTAAAACAACACCCCCCCCCCCCCCACACACACACACACACACACACACACAAATACATATACATGTAAGATGTGTCACCCTACATGATCTCATCAGTTATGACCATAATGACATCATTAACACTCCCCCCAGCCATATCACTGGGAGTTAGTTACAGTAGACTATGTTAAATACTATATTACACCAGTTAGGTGAATCACAACTAATCTAATACAAAAGCTAAAACTCAACCCATTGCTGATTGCTAACTTGTGCCACTGCTAAATGTACACACATTTACACACCAGATGCTCAGCAGGCTGGGGTGACTGGTGTTAGCAGAGCAGACAGGGGGCCATATGGACACAGTATGGTGGAAGCTTATCACTGTCACCTCAGAGACTTGCTCCAGTCTGAGGTCAGTTCATGCACACAGGATCTTTCAAGTCGACGGGTAACCCACAGCGGTAAACAAAATCTGAGACACATATCAGACACACTAAAAAAAAAAAAAAAGGCAACAACTCCAGAAAACAGCAAGACCTAGTACCAGACCCACTAGATCTCTACTCCATACATACACAGTAGATTTTGCACTGGATGTCACTTAATATCGTTCACACTTTTTTCAATCCAAATGTACAATGTGCAGAGTTCACACTGACTTTATTGATCTGAACTTTGACTCTGAACAGGCACAAGTTACCAGCTTCAGTGTGATGCAATAACTCAGCAACACAGCGCTACCCTACACACTGTTGAAGCCACATCCAGATGGCAATGCTTGTCACAAACCTTCATTCTACTCCGTTAATGTGAATGGGACTTGTTATTTAATGCCAGTGCCGTTAGTCTGCTGAATTAATGTGTTTTTGTGGTGGCATGTGCTGCAAAGCCAGTCACCGCAGAGGAGGAAGACTATGACTTCTGTCCAATCAGTGGTGAAGCTTCAAGGATCTGAACCTAGTACTGCAGTAAAAAGCATGAACAATGACAGTCCTCCCATCAGGAATACAGTCACAGTGTAATATTAATCACACATCTATATGACCCAAATGATCTCAAACTGCAATAAATATGGAGAAAACACTATGCAGGCCAGAGGTTTCACTGAACAGGAGTTAACCTCAGATTATAACCTTAAATTGCAGATGCAGGATTTGTTTCCCACCCATAACATCTTCAATGACTCTACTTCTGTGACCAGTGGTACTTCTCACCCCTGACACCATGCACTGCTGGACCTTCACTGTTACACTTTCCATAGCACAGGCTGTATGCACTGGTAGAGTTAAGAGGAGCTGTGTAAATAAACAGTGATTTGTGGTGTTTATTTGGCAAAACACATAGACTTTTTGTATTTAATGAGCGCTCTATGATGGCACATGAATCCATTTTAATGTGTTATGGGATGTTTTACTCGTTAGTTTACTGTGTGCTCTATTAATAACGTGTATTATGAGTTGGCTCACAGTAGATCATCTGAAGGACTCTGCTTCTTTGTTCTTAAGACACCAGAGCCCTTCCAGGCGCATAGAATTCCACATAGAAGTGCACATACCTGCTAATTCATCCGGTTCCAGTCCAGTTTCTGTGTCTATCCCACAGATTACAAAGTAGTGAGCGAAGCGGCACGGCGCCGCTCCGGACACCGCGGAGCTCCCACTCATCCCGGCTTCAGTGTGCACAGCCGCCCGCTACTAGTTGTCCCAGCGACACATGTCCAGGAAAAAGACACAAAAAAAAAACCCACTGGAACTACGGACACATCTCCTCTGAGGCCGCCCTGCTTTACTGAAACGCTTCGGAGTGCACCAAAGTAGCTTTTGACTGTTGTTCCAGGGGTGCTCTCGGTGTACCTTGTGTACGCGCCGCTTCCACACACACTGCTCTGACTCTGAGCACGAGCACAGACCTCCACGTGAAGCTCCGCCCCCTTGGAGCTCTTCCTGGGGCGGCGGGACTTTCAAACCCTGTCCACGAGGATCTGGTCCACACTGAGGGAAATCCTACATAATGATGATAAGAATATGAGCCACACAAAGGTACAGCGCATATCAAACACCTGCTGTATAGAATAGAATAGAATAGAATAGAATAGAATAGAATAGAATAGAATAGAATAGAATAGAATAGAATAGAATAGAAATTGGTTGTGGTTGCATGGCTGTGTTCACCTCAGTGTCTTTGTCCTCTTTGTGTGTTATTTATGATGTTTTGTTCATGTTTTCTGCTCTTATATCTCTCATTTAACAGCTCTTATTTGTTTAGTTTAATTGTAATTTCTTTCTTTGTGTAGTTTATTCAGTTCTGGTTCTAGTTATTGTTCCCATTATAATTCTCACCATGGTTGTTATTGTTAATATTTGTTTATATTGTCTTGTGAGGGTCTTCACTACCTCCTTCCTTCTCTCCTCTCCCTCTCTTCTCCTCCCCTCTGTCTCCTCATGTCAGGTCCGGCATCGAAATGTGTTTCAACAAAAACTCATAATAAAGACAGTAGAATATCAAGGGAAGCCTTATATACTTTATAAAGTTTCCCTTGGCAAAGAACATTTGTTTAGCACCAAAAGGCAGCCAGACTACCATTCTGCTGTCAGGATAGTGGACAAGACAAGTAAAAAAAAAAAAAAAAAGAAAAGAAAGAAATTGCAATTCTACTCTTATGTAATTATGCATATAGTCTATAGTTTTATTACTGACAACATTTATTATTATTGTTATTATTATTATTATTTTTGTATTGTTTAGCTTTTGCATATTTTTCTTGCCCGTAATTCTGTTGTTGCCTTGACCAGTTGTGGTTTATTGATTACTTAAGTATCATCTAATTTTATCTGATCTAGAATAAAACAGATTCTGTTCTAAACAGTGCAGGCTCATTGCTGCACCACCTGTCTCACAAGAAAAAAAAGACCAGGAATCACCTAAAATAATTGTACAGAAACATTAATATTTAAAGAAACAAACTATACATGATACACCCTGTTCGCACCGTGTATAATCTGTACTCCAGTGTAGTTTTAAATAATACTTTGGGGGTCTTTAATGAGCAGTTAAGTCACGTGTTTCCTGTTTGGGGCTCTCCGTTTACTATAATACATTTTCGTTGTAAATGATGCATGTGCAGTAGACCCCCTCTAACTCAAAAGACAGGAGAGCCTCAGAAGCACCACCCACAGGACTTAGAGATTAGAAAAGAAATGCTTGCATTCAACCTGCTCGAATACTTTTGATCACAAAAGTATTTCATGCTGGTCCATTATGAACTGTATAATGTTAAATGGCTGTCTAAGTGAAAAACAAAACAAAACAAAAAAAACCCCAAATAAACGAAGGAATTATAATTTTAGGTAAAGAAACTGACAGTTCAATACCAAAATGTATCTTTCAGAAACATTATAACTTAAAATAATTATATATTTATTAGTCTAAAAAATATATATATTTAGACATATGTTCTGTTATTTGTAACAAAAAAAAAAAAAAAAACCCCGAAAACCCAAACTTATTCCTTTGATGCATTAATTATAAAAACCTTAGTCAAGTTTTTTTGTCCTCAGAGTTGTTATTCCTCTTTAGGCATGAAAAACATAACGTGATTGATATTTTTTGAACGAAACTATTTTTTTTATGGAGTTACAAAAATGTCCACTCATCTATACACCATGCATTTAATTTTTCAAACAATATCAGAAAGTGATATACTTGAATATTTTAATGCAGCTAATCTGATGCTTTCTCTCATTTTTACATCACTGTGTTGGCTGATATGGAACTAAAACAACAAAACCCATGAATATAGAGGAAAACAGCTGTAGAATAGATGTCCACTGTAGTGACCAGTATGCATGAAAGGCTTTAAAGCTCACTGACCTGTAAATAAGTACCTTATGTAAGCAGTAACCTTGAATTATTTTAAAATATACCAGTATAAATCAATATGATGTATTATAGTACAGTAGTATAGTATTTAAGGCTGATTAGTTAACAACATTAAGATGGTTTGTGTCAGTGATAGCCCTACAATGTATAAAATATGGTGCAATGCCTCCCTCTGGTGGTGAAATAAAATACATACGGCTCAAACAGAGTACAGTGGAAAATCATTTTATGGACATTTTGGACATTATGGACAGTTAAACTTTAGAGAACTTTCTTGTTTCAGTGTCTGAACCGTATGGTTTAAAGCAGGAATGTCAAACTTATTTTAGTTCACAGGCCATATTCTGCCAAATTTGATTTGCAGTGGGCTGAACCAGTAAAATGACGTATTAATATATAAATAATGTCAACTCCAATCTTTCCTCTGTTTTAGAGTGAAATTACATTATGAAAATATTTACATCTCCAAATTATCCTATAAAATAATATGAATAACAAACTAAAATTTCTTAAATACAAAAAATAATTAATAAATTAATTTATTTTATTTTATTAGTTTATTTGATAGGGAGCATGTACATTTCTGAACATTACTGTATAAAAAAAATACACTCATGTAAATATGCCAAAATTAGTAAAAAAAAAAAAAAAATAGCTACTTTTCATGTGCAGTCCCTAACCAGGTGACAGAAACAGGACATAAAACAGCCAACATTAGAACGTCACTTGTTTGCTGTAAATTTTAAAAAAAAATTAAAAATGCAAATAATGACAGACATCATCAAAACAAATAAAAAACCAAATAGACATTGGATAATGACAGGGACACTGTTCTATACATTCACCTCTATACTTGGGTATAATTTAACAGAGGAAGTGTGTCGGTGATGAAATGCATGTCAATTAAAAATGAGTGCATCTCTGGTTTTCTGATTTTTAATTTTAACATTATACTTCAGTTCATCATCTACACACGTACATTTTAACTTAAGATCACAGCTGAAATACACAAAACATTTTAGAACAGAATATCAGTACAACTGCATTTACTTCTCTTAAGACATTTCAGGTGTTGTGGACAAATAAGGAGAAACGACGTTTCAGTGCTCATCAGGGAGTGTCCCCCATTGTTTATTTGACCAAGGGTTTTTTACATGTTACCAGACATCCTCACACCCTCATTTGACACCATAAAAGGAGTGACCAGAGACCTTAGCCAAAAACAGTGGCAGCTACTGGTCTTTCAGAGGGGAAGCTCATTGTCAGCTTACATCGTAAAATTTGTCAATTTATTTCTATGTAAATTCTGCCTCCGTTCCTTTTCAAGAAAATTGTCTATAGTGTACATCTCAAAATACCTGTCAATCAAAATGGAATTCAGCTTTTTGACTGATTCTCCAATCATCATGCAGAAGCCCAGTGTCCAGGTCAGCTGAAGCCCGCCCACAGCTCCATTCATCCCCAGATATGCTGAGCATCTGGGGGCGGAACAAAATCGTGGCATTTATCCAATCACCGTTGAGTTTCAAGGTAATGAAAAAAAAACTGTCCCAGTGAAGTGCATGGACACTCAGCTTCCATGGGCAAGTGCTCTGGTTCATATCACAGAAGGGACACTAGAGGGAGGAAATGCCTAAGCTGCTGAGCACCACCCACCATTAAACCACAGAAGAAGAAGTTCTCTGGGCAAATGCACTGACAACAACACTATGGAAATGTATGAGAAGTTAACATCGACTCTGTCCATTTCTGAAGGAACTAGTCTTCGAGAAGGACATGTTCTAACACTTTTGTAGTCAATGAAATATTAACACCATACATATTTGACCATTTAATGTTTGCCATTTTAGGGGAAGTGGAGCTTCCCTTGTAGTCTGAGAAATGACCTGGCTAAAAAGAATGTTACTCCCTCCTGTGTGAATGTGGTCATTGCTGGGTTCTCACACCATGTACTCTGTTTTTTGCCAGGTAACCATGACCCATTACTTTTCCAAAATACACACATCCTGTTAACCAGAGGCGATTTCTCCAAGAAGAAGCTTCACTTCCCCTAAAATTTTCATCATGGATAAAAAAAAAAAAAAAAAACCAATGTTGAACTTAAGTAAAAACTATCTCAGGCATTTTGGAAGCAAAGATAATAATTTAAAAAAACAATCAATACACACACACACACACACACACACTATTCAACTATTTTTGTACAAATAGTGTATCTGCTGATCCATTATAAACTATATGAAGTAAACTGGCATGAAAGAATAAGTCAAGGAAATTGAGGGTTTAATAGAGCATTAAATGCTTCAGACACTAATAACTTAAAATAATGACATATTTATCTTAAATAAAAATCTGACATTTGTAGCTCAAAACAAATTTTTTTAATCTCATTGACCTGTGAATAACTAGGTTATAAAAGTAGTAGCCTTGAAATTTTGTTTTTAAAAAATATACCAATGTACACCAATGGAGACGTATGGTACAGTAGCATAATATTTATGGCTAATATGTTCACAACATTAAGATGAAGGTTTGTAATAATAATAATAAACCTACACTGTGCAAAATGTAGTGCAATGACTGTACCTGGTGGTCAAATAAAATACACACAGCTCAAACAAGGAACAGTGGAAAATCCTTTTATGAACATTTCAAAACATTAACAACATGACCATCCTCAAACAATATACAACCTAAGGCATGTTTGAGATCAACAAGAAATATAAAACATTGATGAGTAAATGATCTGAAAATATAAAAAAATGTTTAATCGGGAGGTAGCTGGTAAATAAAAAAAGACATTTGTTTACAATTGACCACAAAAAAAGTTAAAAATATACATATAAACAAGTACACAGGTAAAATATATCCAATACAATGTATAACAAGTATCAAGTGGTCTTTTCTACTTTTTTTTTTTGTTCTGTTTTGTAAATAGTGCAAAGTGACATTCATTTTCAGTAGTTGTTTATAATTTTGTCTTAAGAGAGTAAGAGTGGGTCATTTGGTCAGCGATGAGGAATTGTTGTCTTGACCTACAAGCAGAAAAAAAAGAAAAAAAGATGTTATCAAGTGTTGGAGACACACAGATGCAATGTACAAATATTTGAATAAGACATCCATCTATCCGACTTGACAGATCTGTCAGGCTGGCCACCTGATAAAAAGACACATGGTCAACCATCAGATGATGCTCTGAGGAAGACTGCACACAAGCTACGTTCACACAGCAGGTCTTGATGCACAATTCAGATTTGTGAAATCCGATTTTTTCCTGTGCTCATTCGTATAAAATCAAATGTGACTTCTATCAGTTCTCTGTATGAACTGAATGCGACCGCCAAGTGACCAGCATGAGCAAAAGAGGTCCTGGCACCGTGTTTATGGAAGTAAATATGAAGGCATGTTGTATCTGTGTGTGGCACTGATAAAGTTTCTCTAAAAACAAAGTCAGCACTAGTCAAATAATTTTAAGTAGAAAACTGTGGCTGCTATGTTTGTTCAACGGAGTATCTGAATGTGGAGTTGTGGGCTTTTTCCACTGCACGTTTTCGTAACGGTTCGACTCTACCCCAATATGGCCCTTTTCCACTGGGGGTTGGACCTGGGACCCATTACGATTTTTTTGTACCCGTTTCAGAGGTGGGTCTAGCCCTGCCAAGCCGGCACTAAAATGTCACGTGAACAGTGCTGTCCACCGATTCGTCAGAGGAAATGTTGTCATACGCGCGACAAAGCTCGGGGATCTGAAATAGTCCCCACCAGACAGACCTGCGTCTGTTCAGGCATTTTCAGTAACAATAAACCACAGCAGCAGTACCGCATCCACTGCCTCCATTACTTTACTGACCGCGGCAGAACACTTTAGTCGCCTGAAAACAACGGCACGTCTGTGTCCACTCCGCCAACTCCACCCACTTCAACTAGTCCTGACTAGTAGCGGCTGGCAGTGGAAACATAATTGTGCGAGTCCGACAAGTGGGTAGAATCGTGTGGAGCCGAAGCGTGCCGAGTAGGTTTCGTAGTGGAAAAGCGCCATTGGAGTCAGGAGTGGTGGGATAGTGAAGTTACCGGCTTCACTGACACACACTTCATTCAGAATTTTCAAATGACAAGAAAAACATTTAAATAATATCTGACTGCCTCTCTGTAACACTCATGAGAAGACACTAATCTCTGGTGATTTCAAAGATGTAAAGGTCGGATACTGGTGACCTGGCCATCCAGACTGATGTTACATTGCAAAATATCCGATATGTATCAGATTTAGGAAAACACATGAAAGTGGCCTGGGTCAGATCTGGAAAAAAATAAATTAAAAATAATCAGATTTGTGCTCTTTAGACTGCAACAGATCCGATACAGGTCAAATAGCAGCCAAAAAAAAAAAAAAGAAAAAAAAAGGATTTGGGCCACATTTGGCTGCAGTCTGAATGTAGCCAGTCGAAACATGTCAGCAAGGCAAATCACTCATCCTTGCAAACTTTCTTGGGAAAAAATTACCAATTGATTTACTTTCTGTTGTTGTGGAGCTAAACAATGATTAAATGCCATCTTACGAGTAGCATACTTGTTACTGCAAGTCTTAATATGTAACCTCAGCCACCGCAGATGATGAAACAATTGGAACTAACTAGGAGTGACTATCAATAAGTATTTTTTTTTTTTTTTTAAACTCTAAATGCCCATCCTAGTGGATACATAGTTATAAAGGCACATAAATAGAACAGTCCTTGGTGAAAAGAAAAGGCCTTACTTTGTGCAGCCTTATTGCTGGCAGCTTGTCTTTCCATTTGTACCCCTCACCCACGTTGGGACCTATGGTTAGAAGTATTAGGCACATGTATTCAGATTATCCAGATACAGTGTAATTACAGTGTAATTTTCATTATAAAATGCTTTTCAAGAACACACTTTGCTCCACTGGTGGATCCCGAATTCTTCCCTCCGACAACTTCCGAAAGTCACCCTTGGCCCTCTTCATCAGCGGGGGGTCAGATTCATGGGAATTGTTCCTCTGTTGGACTCGCTCATGACTAGGTCCTGGTCTAGCTTCTTTTGAAGACTCTTGATTTAGTTTTTCAGATGTGTTCTTGAGAAAAGTGCTATAAAATCTAGCGTCTTCCTCTGCTCCCAGGTTTGTTTTCTTATCTTTCCGGGTTGGGAAATAGCCACGTGACCAATCTTTGGTCACTTGTTTCTTTGCTGACGTTTGCATAGTTGATTGGGACACTGAACCTGAGGGAGTGCCATGATAACGTGATACTGAAGAATAGTGAGACTGCTGAACTCCTGAAGAATGTTGCTTTGGCATCGATGGGTTCTGTTCAAATGTAAGCAGATTTGAAGAAACAGAACTTTCTGCATTACAAGACAAAACTCTTGAAGAGTGAGCCAATCCATGTCTGGATTCATGTTTATTCTTGTAGGTGGAAGATAGTTGGTTAGGTAGCGAGAGCTGTCTTGAAAATTGTTTTCCTTTGCTAGCACGATCCCTATTCTCTGATTCATGGTGTTTCTCTTTTTGAAGTTGTGGTTTGGACACAAATTTTCCCACATTTTTCACATCCTTTATTTTGGTGGAGTCAGTGTTTTTGGTTGCACCAGTAGTCCTTAAGGTCCTGGTTTTATCTCCGTCTGGCAGTTTAAGACTATCACAATGTTCTCTGGATTTATTATCCACAGGGTGAGGAATTGTTGAACTAGAAATCAACTTGGACCCTGACACTTGGGCCACAGACTGTGGTTTCTCTGTCAAGTTCTCTGATGATGGGTTTCCATAAGCTCTACATAGCTGGCTGACAGTTTCAGTTGAACGTCTCTTCGGTTCAGAACCTTTGTCTTCTGAGATCTTTTGTCGATGCCTAGAGACTACATTGCCTTTAATCCACGGCCCACTGTTTGACGGGTAAGAGCATGAGTTTTTCATCATATGTCCTTTCTGTGCATTGTAAACATCATTCTGGTCATATGACAAGTTTGCAGATGATTGTATGGATTTTTTTAGTTTTTCTGTGCCAGTCTTACAATGAATGTGAACAGATTCAGAGGAATGCCTCTGAGCTTTACCAGTTTTCCCTAACTCTGAAGATGAGCTTTTCCTCTTCACCTTTTTGAAGTCTGGGTCTCTTTTGTCCTGACAATCTGAACTTTCTTTTTCTGAAGTCTTACATCTGTTATTCTTAAGCAGAACATGTTCGCTGGAGGCATTGGTTTCAACCAGGTGTCTTGTCTTTTCTGTAGTGTTTGTCAGGTCACAGGAATCAATCATTGCATCTTCAAACTGTGCATAATAAATTTGAGAGCACACAACTTTAGGAGGGTGGCCATGGTGTCGAGTATCTGGGGCATCAGATCTTGATGAAAATAATCCTTTTTTCCGTTTTTTGCGATTTTGGCCACTTTCATCCTCTGACTCAGTATCAATAGTATCACTTGGTTTTGAAATCCTTCGTTTTTTTTCCTTGGGTCGATTTCTCTTCAGGCTAGAGTTGGTGTTTATCAGCTGTTTAAGTCTTTGAAAAGTAGTTGTCTTGACAGATGACTCTGCTTTTGATGTAGGGAATGTCACTGTTTCGCTTGTGTAAGCATTCACATCGTCATTCACCTCATTCTCTGCTATATATACAGAGTCCTCTGCCTCTTCAGGCCCAGGTAATGACCTCTCCATCAATAAGTGCTTGGACACTGTCAAATAGTTGCTTTCTGGGTCAGAGGAGTAATTGCAACTGTCTTCAGTTTCTGAGCTGTCTTCCATTTCAGAGGGGGCAGTAGGAGAAGGTATAAATCCTGCAGAGGACATTTCACATTCAGATGTGATCCTGTCAGATACATTTGAATTAGCTGCCAAAATGTCACAAAACTGTTCAAGCTTTTGTGCTCGTAAATAGCTCTCGAGTGTTCCATAAATTTCTATACAATTAGCTGCTTGTGGTACTGAAGCTGGGTGGTGCAAGCTGTAGTGGGCTGAACATGAACCTGCCCGTTTTTCTTCACCTTCAGTTTCACTAGTTTCATCATCAGATAGTACAATAATATCTTTGCTTTTGTGGATTTGATCTTCTGATTCAAATGTGAGAATTGATACAGTGAGAGGAATGACTATGAAGTCATCATCTGACTCTGGGTCACTATTTTGACCATCAGCATCTTCAGTACTCTGGTCAGACAAAGAACTACATAGGATGGGTTGGTCTTTTTGCATTTCACATTTAGGACATAATATGCTTTCAAAACCATGCTCAGTTTCAATGTAATATGGGCAGCAGCATTTTTGCACTTTGTCAGGCAATTCAGCAGCCTGGTCCTCAATTGAAATGTTGGCTGCTTTCATCTCAGCCTGACACTGTTTACGTCTACAGTTCTCATTTTCCAATGGAGACTGTGCGTCACTGGACTCAACCATTTGGATCTCCAAATCAAAATTCATGTCATGCGAATTATCATCTTCACTTATGTCTTCATACCGTGGGTCTCTACAATCAGCTAAAACATTTGATCCTTCATGTATTTTTTTTGCAACTTGTGTAACCATGCATGGCTGGTCATCATCTGAAATGTCTTCATACTGTGAACTTTTACAAAAAACCTCAACCTTGCTTTCAGGCACAGGTTCTTGTGTTTCAGCTTTGCTTTCAAAAAGTTCAAAGCCTAAATAAACACCGTCCTGTTTACCCTTCAAATGTTTTTGGTTAGAATGTTCCCCACTTTGCTCTAGAACTGATTTTTGAAGTTTAGCAGCTTGTGATTTAAACTTGGATCCAGTGTGGTGGATCAGCTGGCGTTGATCTTCAGCATTCTTCATTTCTTCATATTCACCGACTTTAAATGCTAGAGATCTTGAAAACTTGAATGGAGGATCCATTGAGGGGTCTTCCACACAGTCAAATTGTCCTACCTCTGTCTTTGGAACAGCTCCTCTTTTTTTCTCTGACATGAGAGACCAAGACACACCAGGCACTTGGTCCATCTGATTGAAATTGTCATCTGTACTTAACCACTGGGTTTTATATTCTTCTTCTGAAAGGCTGCAGTTTAGTGTAGAATCATGGTGGTTCTCAGCCAGTTCATCCATGGTCATCCCAAACACTCTGGTGAGATGTACAGGAACTGCATCTTCATTTTTTGAGAGAGAGTCAGCAACCTTCTCCATAATATGTGGATATTCTGTGAAGGCAAAGAGACGAATGTTATCCATTTTCTTCATTCCAATATCTTTGTAGCATGAAGTCAGAAAACTTGATTTCTGAAATTCTCTACATTCTCCAAAATAGCAACCAGGTCCTTCAGTGCAGTTAAACAACAACAAAGATACTTCCTGTCCAACTGATGAGAATTATTACAGCCTTTACTATTGAAACTTTCAATATTGTTATAGATACGTGATGGATTTTCAAAGCAGTCTTTGGAATCAACACATTTCCCATTAACATGTTCAGACATGGGCACATTCAAGTGTTTTACGGTCAAATCAAAATCTTCTGATGCACTCTTTTCAACAGAACAGCATTTCAGCGCATCGTCTGAGTTTTCTATCGCACAGAGAAGTGTACCTGTGGGACGTTGCTTCGGTGCAGATGAAGCACAACTGTCTGTCACATCAGGCTTCACAGCAAACTCAGGATTTGCTTTCCTGTCCTCTGAACTGTCCACCTCACATTGCAGCCAGAGGGTACTTAAGTAATGCTCCGTCACGGCACAGTCGAGCCCTTGTCCCTCTTCAGAGTTAAAGGTGGTTGAATGTGCAGAAGTATCTGACTTGATGTTAGACTTTAGTGAGTCCATGTTGTTATTGGAATTCAGCCTTTTCTCTTTATTCTTGTGCTCATTATCATTCTGAGTCTTAAACATTAAAAGCCTTTCTTTAATGTAATCCAGTATTTCTTTATCTGTTTTCCAAGCTGGCAAGCCCCTCTGTGAGCTGACAGATGAAGTGACGTCCTGCTGCTGATGGGGTCTTGTTTGAGTTCCTGAACTCTGTGGGTTTTGTGTTGTAGGATGAGGATGTCTGCAGTTATTGCCATTACTTTCCTCTGACTGTGAGGACCAGGTGGTAAGGCTTGCCTTCTTTGCTTGATTTTCTTTTAGTAAGGCACACAGCAAAGGTGAAGATTCCATCACTTCAATCATACGCTCTGATGTCTGCGCTGCGACTCCAAGGCTGTCATTCTGAATCACCGCAGAATTCGTACTTTCCAATGAGGAGCAATGGAAAAGTTGTTTATGCTGGTGTTCCTTACCATTATTCAAATCTGATTTGGGAAATTTTCTTTGTTTTCTGACAACATTGCCAGAAGTTGGAAAATTATTAGATTGGACAGAGACATGTACAAGTGCTTGTGAGACGGCATTAACTTCTGTACTTTTGTGGTGCTGACCATTTGGCTTGATCTGTATCAGGTTCTGAGGCCCATAACATTCTAAGATTACCTGGAACTTGTTTTTTTCCTGAAACGCTAAACCATGGTGTGATGACTGCATGTTCCCCTGTTGCCTCTGGGGTGGACCATAAGCCATGTTGAGCTTATTAGGAATAGCTTGGATGTTTTGTCCATTTGCAGGTTGAAAAATTGGTGCAGGTGCAGTACTATTTTTCTGCATTGACTGGAACGCGTCATTATGCCAGTGCTGGGAGAGCGCAGGAGAATCTCCTCCTTGGCTTTGTGGATATCCAGAATGCATTGCATGAAGAGTAATCTTTTAACGAGTTATTTCAGTTAAGTCCTCTCTTGCCTAGAAAACACAAAAAAGCAGAACAGTTTCAGTGTCAACATTGCAAATAGTCATTATGGCACAACAAAATTCAAAGATTAAAGTGCAAAGTTCAGTCACTCTGCTGCGAGTTTACTTCCAAGACTTAGTTTTAAGTCAGGAACTCTTTAAAGTCTGATTAAGTTCAATTTACTACATTTGTTTTCACACATAAACGCATGCACATACACATTAGCAAATAATTCTTAAAAGCACATGGAAAGGATGTAAACTAAACAGTTGAGTTAAAAAGTCCACTAAAAAATAGACTTTGAAAAAAGAAAATCTGTTCACGTGTAAAACCAGGCACACACACTGAGCAATTTTAAGTAGTTTCCAATTTAACCCCAGCCCACCCTGTGCGACTGACTTCCACACAACATGAGCCAAAAACCACAGTTGAGGTGCACACACTGCAGTCTACAATCCCGAGTGACTTCACTGCCCACACTGTACAAGTGAATGAGGCAGAGTAAAAAAAAAAAAAAAAAAAAAAGTAGTTGATCGATTTCTTTTTTAATTTTGTGTAATCGATTAATAGTGGATGAGATTAATTTTTCAGAGCAGGACCGCGAGTACCTGACCCACCAATGCAGAAGCGCAGCCAGCTCCATCTCGCAAGTCCCTCAGCAAGATGGAGGGTTTTGATCTCTTGCAGGACGGACGCGGAAGAAGGGTGGTGAAAACCCCTCTGCAGAAGATCCTCCTGGCGTCAAACTTCAACCCAAGTGGGTAGGAACTGGCTGGTGGAGGTGGGTCGTGGAAGCCATTAATTAGAGGTCTGTGCGGGACTGATTTTTCAGTCCCGCTCCCGCATTGTGCACTCCCACAAAGAATTATGATTTTCAGTCCCGCTCCCGCAAAGAATGATTTTTAGTCCCGCTCCCGCAAAGAATTATGATTTTCAGTCCCGCTCCTGCTATATTTTGTCCCGCTCCCGCCCGCAATGCCCGCGGGGTTC